>VMBQ01009030.1:0-34029 GCA_007657795.1 Dreissena rostriformis
ACGATATTTTTTATATATGCTTTTGTTATAATGAAACTGATTATGAAAATGAAAGTAAAAATACATAAACGTTTATAACCCTTTGTTTTATCTTGTTATACGGCATAACAATACGTTCTTCTTGACCTCATTTTGGTATACACGCGCTATCGGCTGGTACGGGAGTGGGGTTTAAATGCACTCACTTTTTACCGGCGGTTTTCCGGTTTGTTTGTCTATCACTAAACTTGTCAGGAGCTTTTCGTATGTATACATTAACAAATTGCCAAAATAACTTGGCACACATGTTCGCCTTTATGAGACACTGTGTCGCTCACACAACCACATGGCTACCTTCAATGTCAAGTTAAAATGCTTGAAGTCAAAAATACAGCCATGTATTTTAACTGATTTGGACTATATGATCATTTATAGGGGACATTGTTCGTGTGCATAAAATATGTATCCATCTTCAAGCTAAGGTATACCATGGCTGTCAAATGTCTAAAGCTGTATTTCAAAAAGGTCTTTTCCGCTCGATTACTTGACTATGCAGGAAAACGATTTCGAAATAATGTTCAATATAAATAGGTGTACCGCGTCAAGAGCCTTGTGACTACTCTTAAGGTGAAGGTCAAATTCTGTTTCAAAAAGTATGAGATAATATCAACGTCAATGCATTCACCACAAAGGTAAGGGGCATTCAAGATTCTTCAGTCTTATAGATCTGGTATGTAAACAGTATATTACAAAATTTTAATTTCGTACTTGAGATTCATTCGTATTCGTTTTGTAACCAGTTTAAATCTTCTTGGCCTTACTACTTTCCAATCAAAGATAAACACCAATATATACATATATATGTAAGTACAAGTACAATTGGTGTGCAAATAGTCACCTTGGTATTCCGTACATAAATTCATGCTCAGGTAAAATCTGTAGTAAATTTACCGTAAACACATGACTGGTTAAGTCTAAAAATGTCGATTAGAAATTGAATCAATATATGAAAATGACAATTTGTATTTACGTTTACGATTAACTACAGATTTAACCATATATTCTTCATAAGAATGGCAGCCGCCCACGAAAAACGACGCTAGTTGGAAGACCCCGCCAAGGAAAAAAAACGTGCGACCGTAGCAATGCACTTGTGTCCATTCTTCAGAATGTGGAAATGACGGCCTTTCTCCGAGCATGCTCAAAACATCAACCAAGAAATGTATGCAGTATACACATACACGTTTCATCAAGTACAAAACGTGAATTTGAATTTGATGTTGCCACGTAGACGATTTCGCAACAACTGAGTTAGAAAACTATTTACTTCTTTAAATAGCCATGCACACAATAAGCTTGCACAACCGCATTGATTTCTCATGTAATGCGGAGTACTAATAATTGATACGGAAACATTTGCTTTTCAATATAAATTGCAAAACTGATTAAATCATGTGTTACACATTTTGATTTTAGAAAATGTCAAAGGCAGAATGTCAACTATATTTCCGAGAGTCAGGGTATCACAGAGCCTTCCGGTAAATGAATATCTTCGAAATACTGCTGATGACACCATTTATGCAAATGTGAACGAATTTCTGCTATGAGCTGTAGCGCTTTGCCTACCCGTTATCGTTTACGTATCCATATTTTTTATTATAAATATTCTCGCAATATTTTTTTATGTCAGCATTGGCTAAAATATTCACGAAGATGTCCGAAAGAATGCATTCCTTCAAACAAACATGCTCGCAATAAAATTGATGTCAGCTTTGCGGAAAACGTTAACGAATATGTCAGCAATAAGGCTGATGTCAGTATTGCGGCAAACGTTAACGAATATGTCCGCAATAACACTAATGTCAGCATTGTGGCAAACGTTAAAGAAAAGGTCCGCAATACTGTTGATGTGAGTATTGCCTAAAAACTTTACAAATATGTCCGCGATACTGCGGATATTAGTTGTAGGACTGTGTCCACACATTATCGTTTATGTATATATATATATTTATCATTTGCTTGAACAATCTTATAGTTGTAACCTCCAACACACGTCGGGGTAAATACAAACACAAAGACAAAGCATAAATACAAAATTGTCAATGTATCACAGAGCATTCCTTCAAATAAATATGTCCGCAATAATATAGATATCAGAATTGCGGCAAACATAAATACATATGTCCGCAATAATACTGACGTCAACATTGCGGCAAACGTAAACGAATATGTCCGCTATAAGGCTGATGTCAACATTGTGTCAAATGTTTATGAATATATCCGCAATAATGTTAATATGAGCATTGCAGCAAACGTTAACGAATATGTCCGCAATAATACTTATGTGAGCATTGCAGCAAACGTTAACGAATATGTCCGCAATATTATTGCCTAAAGCATTAACGAATATGTCCGCAATACTGCGGATATTAGTTATATATAAATATTGCAATTAATTTTAATTAATTATATAATAATGCATGACAATTGAACAGGCGGACGCAACTTTTATCGAACTACTCGCTTCATATTTCGATCTTATTTGATTGGTTGATTGGAAACAATATATAATCTTATGGGCGATGTAAATGTCTGGCTATTAACGTTTACCGCATATGATGTTAACAAACTGTGAAATTACAAATATATCTAAAAAGTGTATTTTTCTAATATGGACACGGTTGAGGTATTTTTTACTGTATTCATACGTATATTATTACAGAAGCATCACTATTTCACTCATGTGGCGGACAAGTATCTAGTTGAAAATATTAAAATGAAGTGTTCTGAAAACGGTATTATTATTTTTTAAATGTTCGTCTGATCGACTTATATATTGAGTGAGACAATGGCATGCAATTATTAGTTGCACTTATATCTTTATTGAAGACATAACGATGTGTTTTCTAAAACGCTTTACAATGATTGAGTAGTCGGCCCAATATGTAAACAAACGTGTTACATTCTGAACATTGAATGAGAAGCCGTATATTTTATTTTATTTTGAACGCAATTTTAACGCAGATCGAATACATTGGAAACTCTCTAAACCAGATACCCACGGGGAACATGATACAAAGTTTGGTTTGGATGAAATTCTCGCAAAGACGAAAATTAAATGATATGAGTGCCTTATACGTAAATTTCATGTAAACATTTAAAAGTAAACAATTCTAGTTTTAAATTTACCATTTTTTAATAATTATGTCATAAACTACCATGACATTTGTGATCAAATCAGAAAATATAACATTTAACTAAAACAATTTTCTAATCTGATTCAGTTTCTTAGTGTCTAAAGTTGTATTGTCACAACTGGTTGCAGCTGATGATAGAATAAAACAATATATCCGAACTTCTGTATTGTGTCTGTAATGTGTCAAATTCATTTTTATAAAAGCACAGTAAGTCAAAATATATAGAGTTTTATCTTCATCATGGTAAGCTTTTTACAGTGTATTGTGTATGCCGCGGCGTGTCTGATAATGATTGCATATTGCGAGTACTATAGAGGCCACATTATCGGCAAATCTTCTTAAAACTTGGTAGTAAAATAATTATTCACAATTTGGTTTGTCTAAGATTTATTAGCTGAGTTTTATACTGGGTCACATGGGGTCAGAAACTAGGTCATTATGCCAACTTGACCTACCCGAAAAACACTTTGGGAGTCCGTTTTGGCCCAATCAGCATGGTACTTGCAAAGGAGACACTTGTATTCTATTGATATATATGTAGAGTTCGAAAATAATTCATTTTGATTTAAGACATTACTGTCAGGATGTTGAGCATTTTATGTGACTTTTGAAACAGTGTGAACAAGCGAGAAATCACGTGTTTACCCAATCATCAATGAACTTCATCAAATCATTCATTTATGACAATACATTTTTCATGAACGTTTGAATATTGTCTGATAATATGCTTGACTGCCATGAGGCAAATGTAGTTTTATTGACATNTTGAAAATGCGATCAGATGCAATTTTAAACCAATAAATAAGTTTATTACACTTTCTGGCGTTATTACAATTCAGGTTGTCACGCAATTGTAATAATGTTATAAAGTTTATTACAATTCAGGTCGTTATTACACTTCAAGTTGTAACAGAGCTTTGCGGTTTACATGTCTGCAAAAATTGAATTTATTCTACTTGACGCGAATTTAACCATTGTTACTTAATAACGTTGAGGTTATTTTTCGACGTTTTTTGTAAATAGGCATGTACATAGAAGACTTGAGAAAATAAACGTTAAAACTTATGGTATTGAACTAAGAATACCTTGTTTGTTCTCGTCATACATAATGTCAAACCAGATGTTTGTAAGTTTTAGATGTTAAGAAACATACTTTGCTCTTTTCTCTTAACCGTGTTATAATAAATATTTTTGGCTATATCAGTTGACAGATGATGTTTTTAAGCCCTTTAGCACAATATGTTTTTGTTTATTTATGTAGCACATTATAATGTTAAAAACAAATCAGTGAGATCTTACTTTTCATGCAATTGTTGTAGCACGTTGGTTTGAACAAAAATAAAAAGACCTACGGATCAAATGATCCATCTAGGACAGTGAAATAATGATATTATCTTTGAACTTATATGGTACACTTATGTTGTAACCCTACATATTCTTGTTTTCATTTTGATTTTATAAATTAATATAATGCTTTTTGTTATGATTATACACTTTTGGTATGCAAATAGTGTATTGAAATGACATTAAAGTTCAATTCATGTTAAAAATGGAGATCTATAACTGCATTTGTACAATATAATAGCAAGCCTATAGTTGGCAATTAATCAATCGCAGTTTGCATTCCTGCAAATGAATCATTTTCAAAGAATGCTCATGATTTTCAGATAACTGCGTTACCGACATGATTTGTTTTAGAATGTTTGGGAGCCGATCCAAATAATAAAAATACTAATTTCAATGGAAGTGGATCTCTAGTGTTGTTAATAATAGAAGAAGAAATTATTGTAAAATGTCTGTATAATTGTATAACTAAGTCTCTGAAAAAAAACGTATGTTTTGCAATGCGGAAAAGCTGAACATTAAACATGTAATATACTACAAAATCGATACGTGTTTTGATGTAGAGCGGAGAGTCCAATATAGCCACAATGAAAGGCGTCTGTATGCGTTAGTTTTATTATTGCTGGTCGCATGCCTTCGCATATGAGCGAAATGGTTTACTGTCGGTACAACAAGTAATTTGTTCTGACATTTGATATATTAATTACCGTTTTTAAGACTTAAATCATATAAATGATATGGCTTAATTAAAAAGACATAAGCTGTAAGAAATGTTATTACTAAAAATGTTTTGCAATATACTCATTTTAAACAGATTCGTTGTATTAGAATCAATCAATATCATTTGCATACAGTTCACATTTTCAAATAAATGTTCTCATTATCATGCATGATTCTAACAGGATATGCGTAATTAGTAAACCTTGATAAAAGAAAATCACCACAGAACAAACGATTGAATTGGCAAGCTTTCCTTTTTACTATGTGGACGGATTACTTTATTGCGTATTTAAAACAAACAAAAAATGCACGAAATATAGATGAATGTCGTTTTGTTATTTGTTTCGTGTTAGGAACCTGTCTAGTTTTGTGTTGTTTTTGTTGCTGTGTTTTGACCGCATTCTTATTTGTAAAAAAATCATTTGTTTAATGTATTGAATTGACGAAAAATGTTCGTTTAACTGTTTGTGATTTCAAATAATTAATATAACTATAACTTTAAAAAAAAATACATGTTCTTTGTGTTGATGTTGATTTAAGATCATATTTAAAACTATAAATTTTAAAATTAATGGTCAGCTACTTTATTTAATTGTGTTACTTTCTTACATCAGGGACATTTAATTGGCAGTGAGACAATCAGTGGCAGAAGAAGTAAACATTAAAAATGAAATTAAATAATAGCAGTACGGTCATATGTGTAATGTGCAATTTTAATTATCTTAACAAATAATAATATGTTGATATCATATTTTTCTTGTCAGAGACAGACATTTTGTTTACTTTCGTAAAGTTAATTGGTATTTACAATGCGTAACTACGGCCTATTTCTTTCTTGATAATTGCACGTTCCTTTGTGAAAGCTTTACAATAAATAGATAAAGTGTAAAAACAACATTTACGATGATAAATTCAATAAATATCAGTGTAAGACGACTCAACACAAATTTATTGGTAAAACAAACATGAACAAAGATGAATTGCGTGTAAGCTGGACCACCCACTCACATAAAAGTTCTAGCCCTGAGAACAAAAATCAAAACCATATTATGAGAGGCTGAGGAAGTCTTCATTCAAAGTAATGAAACATTAGACAAACTTTAAGATAGATTCTTAACGATATCTGCGTGTTCATGATTATAAAAACCATCAAGTAAATCACAGTTGTCTTCGCAGACATTTTTGAAGCTGAGATCCAAAGAGCACATAAATAAAAGCAACACAGAATGTGCAATTGTTAAAAAAAAGCTTTGTCAAATGAGTGAGACAAATTTACCAAAAGCACATCAACAAGGAACATGTTTACCTTCAACAAATACCAGTTGAGTCATACAGACACATGTCACAGCATCCCCACTTGCCAATGTTAATGTATGCAAGCTTTGTGTCAGTGCAAGGGGGATAGAAGAGCTTGCACATAATGCACTTGTCAGACTCTGCAATATCACTGCCATCGGAGTCCGAGCTGACCACCTCTTCAACTGCGGGCTGCTTTCGTTTCACCTGAAGGCCGGAGGTACTGGGCACAGCCAGAGAGGTGATACACTGTTCTACATCTGTAGACTTTTGCTCTGTGACTTAATATGCAACTTTATTGCGCCAACAACTGGCGATTCTGTTATAGCTTTGCCTCCTACAACTTTACTCAGGGTATTTCTTTGCTTTTTCTGTTGAACATTTTTTAGAATTGGACCGCCTTTTGTTTGAAAAAATGATTCATCTGATTTTTTATTCGTTTCTTCAGGAACAACTTGACTTGAGGTGGTATTTTGGAAAGCTGTTGATGGAGCAAGATCTGAAGGACATATCGCATTTGGATTTAAGGGAAATACATCCGACTCTCTGAAAGCTGCCTGGATATTTGATGCTGTCAGGGTACTAGTGTACGCTCTACAAGCAATAGCACACACTTCATACCTTGTGATGGCATGGCCACCCATTTCTCGTATGTGCCTATGGCAAGCAGAATTCCAGGCTTGTTCTAATGGTTCATAGCAACTGACATCTAGGGGCTGTAATAGATGACTACAGTGAGGGGGCAAAACACACAGAATGATGTGTTCTTGTTTGGCCCATTCAATCAAAGGCAGAGATACGTGGCTCTTGTGGCCATCATACAGCACCAGAACATGACCACTGTCTCTAGCAGGAAAAAAACTTCAGTAAATGGCGTTTCATGTAATGGTCAAATACAACAGAATTTGACCATCAACTTTCTGTTACTGTGCCTGCTGCTCCAGGAGTAGCTCCTTCTAACAGGGAGTCCAACATACGCTAACCCGGAAACACAAAATACGGTGGTATTTGGTGTCCTACTCCACTTACACATCCAATCAAAGTAAAAAAAATTGATCTTACAGATGTTACTGCCTGGGCTTTGGTGAATTTACCAGAAACAATTTTGGGTGGTTTGTGTTCAATATTTAGTCTTTTCTCATCAATATTGAAAATGCATTCAGGCTCACTTATCAAGTCATATTTATTCATTATGTGTGTCAGTTCTGTAAGTAATTATTGATTGTATTTGGATTTGCGCACATTGCACGGGATAGTTCCAGACTTCTAGGCTTACTCAACTTCAAATTTGGCCATCTGGACATGAAGCCATAAAACCAGTCAAATCCTAATGTTTGCGCTCTCTCTCTTATTCCCAAGTGGATAGCGTAGTCTGAAGCCAAATTGATGGTCTCCTGGCGTGAGTACCCATAGCCTACTGCAGCCATTGTTTTCAAATGGTTAGCTAAAAATGCCTCGTGTTCTTTAGTTAACAAAGTGTGCGGCCCAGACCTTAAGATGTCCATTTCAATCCTGCCTTTGGCCCGATCTTTCAAGGTGGTTATGGGCACTTGGAACATCTTTGCAGCTCTTTCCACCGCAATCCCATCCTCTACCACAGCTTGGTATGCCTCTTCAATATCACCATGTTGATACTTTCTGTAAGGGCCTCTCAAAAAAGGAACCTTAGGCTACAAAAATATATGTTACACAGTTTTTGTAATTGCCAAATACAGTTTCTTGATTGGTGAAATATCTTCATTAACAATAAAAACTCTTACAACTATTGACACCTTTGTCTTCTTAAACAGTATACTACAAGTTTACATGAACGTCACGTGACTACTATGGAATGTATGACGAGTGAAGCAGACGAACTGTCAAAAATTGAAGTTGTTGTTAAATAAATTAAAACTTTATTCATTAATGGTGATATTTAAGGATTAATTGAAAGGCATGAAAAGCACCATATTGCAACAAAAGTATGTGTATTTACCGTCCGTATAGCCATGGAATCGTAAATTAGGTCATCGTTAAATGAACTATGTATAACCAATGTAAATAACATGTGACTTCTGCCGAGTATGCGCGGTACGCATGTTTACACCGGAAAATGCGCAATCGTCGAAAATACCCCTACGTCGAAATCACCCGATGTCACGATATTTGCAAACTCTTAACAATACACACACACTCGTTATGCGTTTGTCTTTTCTAAAGATAACACTAAATAAATGCACATTTGATTAAGTTAATTATGACATACTTTGCAAAATCCATCCCAAGGCGCCGACTCGAGTTGTATTATTTGTTGTTTGTGAAATATTCTACTGACAGAGGAACGCCAGTAAGTGTAACTACGTACGCTAGCAATAGTTATAAATATGACAACTAGTATGCTTTGGCTGTCATACACCAAAAGTATTTTTTTTAATATTTATATAAACAAATAACCAATGGTTGTCCAAAACGTTTGTAAAAAGGTGCAAACAGTACTTTAATTACAAACAATTGTCAACGGTAGTTAAAGTAAATACGTACAGTAAATTTTAATTAAAAGAATTGCTTTCTTGAGTAGCAGGCTCAATGCAAACTTAAAGGTACGTGCAAACGTATGACTTATTAAGAGTCTGAATATAATGAAGAATTAACCAATGTGTGCCTTTTAGGACAATGTTTGCACATTAAGTATCGCGTTAACTTATGATGTACACAGTACATACTGACAGGTGCTCAAGGCAGATATACGCCGTACAGATGGAAGAGTCAGATAGACGATATATTTTGGTGGGCATATTATGCCGCTTATGGCAAAATCTACCGCATTTGGCTTGATCATATATTATTTGAGTGTGTAGAATAGAAAGAGAATATTAATATCAGTTGACTACAATTGCAAGACTATATGACTAATAATATAAACTGCAGGAACTTTTTCACAAATGGAATAAGTACGGGCTTTCTGAACAGTTGTAATCAAATCTCTGAATCACGAGTCAACATTTGCTCCGCTTAAATGTTAAGTCGCATTAATGTTTACTTAATTAATGCATGTTTTCTATGGATTTTATTTTCATTATATGACCATACAACTTTGGTTGTAATCCTGAGTTAAATGAACGTCTAAGATATTTTATCAGTTTACGAGTATTTCGAAAGTATCGTCGAGTAAGGTTCGTTTCTAAATCTTCTGATTTAATTTGCTTAAAAGAACGATAACAATTGTTTATACTTGTGTTATTTCCTTACCAGGACTCCTTACTTACCAACTTAGCACCTGTCTCGCATTTAATTGCATTTTTAAAGTAGTTAAAACACAATGCTCACATAAAACGGGTAAGAATTATTTTTTTGTTTAAGTTAAATATTTGTTAGAAGGAAAAATAATAAACTTAGCGCAACATAATCAACTAAATTGTTTTTTGAAGGATCACTATATAAGATATTTAAGGGGTAGGTTAAAGTAATTATCTTGACGTTATTATAATGTACTTCAAACCGCTATAAAACCTTTAAGATGTGTACATTTAGTCGAACGAGACACTGTATTAACATTATTATCAGTTTACATTTGTTAATACTAAATTAATTGTTATGCGTTTCAGAATATATACTGAAAGGAAAATTACAGATGTTTTGATTCAATACGTATATATGGTAGACACAATTGTGGCAAACGACCATGCGATCAGCCAAAAGGGGAAATAACCCACGGTTTATAATATGATCTACGCGAATTTGCATTCATGTTTCAATGACATTTTATACGGCAACTGTAAAGTAAAACCACATCAAAGACTGTAAATGTAAGAAAAACAGAACAAGCATCAATCACGCTGTATCTTAAGACTATTCGTTGCGAATGAAATTTTTGTTTTTATTTATTTTACCGTTTAACCTGGAAAGTTTGACACAAAATCCTTCGATGATTCTTTCTGCAGTGGGAGTAAGTGGATAATTTATCGTCAGTAAAATGGCCTAGTGGTTACAACGGCTGTTTCTGTTTCATCTCCTTTTGCCTCCCGGTGCATCAAGTCTAACGATCATAAATATTGCAAACATTTAAATTGTGTGTTTATCTTAGATAATTATAAAGTTTTAGTGTTATTAATTTGTCTAGGTTTAGTGTGATTTTGAGGAGATTTTAACTGATAACGAATGTTATAAGGCATTCGTATTTCCGTTATCTAATTGGCAAAAAAAAGGATAGTGATTTAAGACCGTTATATAACACTTAAATATGAACTTGAAGACAACACTAATTCATACATACTTTATCACATCGTTATTTATATACGACCGTCAATAAGATAGTTACGTTAACGACAATGTATATAATCTGCCCGTGTTATATTAAAATATAAGAATATTTCTCACATTGTTTATATGAAATATAAGAAAACACACTTATAGAGCTTGTCGATCTTGGCTTAAAACGTTTTAGTCAAACACTTTATGAACTGCGTAAA
This sequence comes from Dreissena rostriformis, assembly GCA_007657795.1. Lineage (NCBI taxonomy): Eukaryota > Metazoa > Mollusca > Bivalvia > Myida > Dreissenidae > Dreissena > Dreissena rostriformis. Next base: position 10,985 of record VMBQ01009030.1, read on the forward strand.
AGCTATTGCATAATCATTTTCTTATTCAAACTTGTTGAAATGAGAGATTGATCAGACAGGAACGAGACACGTCAAAATAAACAAAACAAATAAACGGTATAATTGAAAAAAAAATATATACTGTGCTATGAAAACATTGCAAAAAAAAACACACAACGCAGAACAAATACGGACATTAAAACTTAGTATCTTATCAACTCATACACAGCCCATTTTAAGTATTATGTGCGCAATACGACAAGATACGTGTCAAAGTGTGTATGCGTCGTATGCGTGAATTGTGTAATAATCCAAGTTGTAGTAAACAGTGTTGTTGCTAGACAATCAGTCAGATCTACTTAAAACCGTTCGGAGGGCGGAATAGCACACATAGAAACGGACAGATAACACTATTTCTTGTATTTCGATTTGTTTTGTTTTTTCGTTATTCGTAACAGCAATTAAAAGTGGTGTTATTGCAGTTTTTGAGAGCATTGCCCAACACTGATGTCGAACGGGAGAAAACTGAAACACTCAAATGACTTGAATCAAAACATATCCTTTCGTGACCATAACAATATATATATTTGCACTGCAGAATCATGTCATTGTGCGTTTATTTGAACATTAAACATCAAACAAACCAATGATCGATGGATAATAAAATTAACAACATTTGTTCAGTGTAAACAATATAAACACACAAAACATCGATCAATAAAAATATTATTAAAGTTAGCATAAACCGTCACAGGTTTAAACAGATTTATCAAAACTGAGAATGGTTTATACAGGCCAATGGACAATCCTTCAAAATCATTTATACAGGCGAATGTACAATCATTCAACATCACTGACGAAACCAGTTACACTGTCCAATCACTCAGGCCCTTGATATTATGCCTTCCGCACGCCGGCGTTGCTCAGAAAAAAATCCTTTTCTTAAGTTCAGATTTCGAAATGCACTCTTACCACACTTAAAGTATTAACCAGTGCTTACAACTAGTGTTTTATCGAAATATTAGTTCACTGTCATGTTCACTGTAATATCATTGGGATATTTGATAAAATTTGTGACATGCTGTTATTTGTATGCAACGTCATCGAGTTGTCAGAACATTTGCAAAACAGTAGGTTTAATTGAACCTACAAAAGTCCGTGTTTGGGAAAAGACATTTTGCAAAGATCTTAGAAAACAATAATGCAGACATTTAACAATAACGTTTTCTTCTTTTGAACAATTATTAACGTCTTGAGACCCATTTTCATGGAAGTGTAATTGTTGTTGTTGTATTATTGCAAACTAGTATAATGGCTGTAAACCTAATGGTTCTCTTTGATTCTAATCGTAACAATCTACCGGTAATCGTGTTTTGGAGTGGCTAACAAACATTTAATTAAGGTATTTGCAGAAGGCAGTTATCTGAAAATCATTATTCTTCAAAACTGCATAATTTTACAAGATTTTTAGAAGCGATTTAGTTATCATGGTTAGGCACATCTTTGCATTTAAATGCATATGAGCCGTGCCCTGAGAAAAGGGGTTTCATGCATGGGCGTAAAGTGTCGTCCCAGATTAGACTATGCAGTCTGCACGCTAATCAGGGACGACACTTTCCGCTCTTATTGTATTTTCCGTTTGAAAGAAGACTCTTCTTGACGAAAATCCAGTTTAGGCGGAAAGTGTCGTCCCTGATTAGCATAAGCGCTCATCTGGGACGACACTTTACGCACATGCATGAAACCGACTTTTCTCAGAGCACGGCTCATATGTTATCGACACAGTCAATACTTCTTGACGTCTTACCGTGTCACGTAAATACAATTTTAATTTACGAGTTCATGATATTGTTTTGTTTTTTTTTAGATAAATTACGTCAATGTGATTAAGGATCAAAAACGCCAAATATTTGCTGCTACATTGTATAAATGTTGTTATAGAAATTTAAAAAAAAAATGTCAAATTAATCAAAACATTTGTTTTGTAGACATGTCAAACACTTGTTAAAAAACCAGAGCATTACATAAATAATAAATTCAAAGTCAAACCAAATTTATTTAAAGCAGAGTGAACAGTCTGAGACTTGGAAGAAAACAAGATCTTTGTCTGAGAAAGAAAAAGCAATGCTGAGGAAGCTTCATGATCAGCTGCCAGCATATGTGAATCCCATAATCTGCACTCGCGGAAAATACACAGAAAAACATCACCATCTGTAGCACAGTCCACCATCTCACCGTAAAAGACAAGTACAGTGACATGAATACATTTTACTGTGTAAAATAGTGTGTAGGAAACGTTTGTATCCCCCGAATATATTATATAAAGCTAATAAATATGGATTTTGCACAAACAACTACTGGATCGGTCTACCCGCCAAATCAAAGACAATTAATTTGACAATAATGATTTTGCCGAATTTGTTGCCAGCATTGCAGTATATGTTCCCAGCATTGCAGTATATGTTTCCAGCATTGAAGTTTATGTTGCCAGCATTGCAGATTATGTTTCAGCATTCCAGTATATGTTCCAGCATTGCAGTATATGTTGCCAGCATTGCAGTATATGTTGCCAGCATTGCAGTATATGTTGCCAGCATTGCAGTATATGTTCCAGCATTGCAGTATATGTTCCAGCATTGCAGTATATGTTGCGAGCATTGCAGTATATGTTCCAGCAATGCAGTATATGTTCCAGCATTGCAGTATATGTTGCCAGGTTTTGCAGTATATGTCGCCAGCTTTGCAGCATATGTAGCCAGCATTGCAGTTTATGTTCCAGCATTGCAGTATATGTTGCCAGCATTGCAGTATATGTAGCAAGCATTGCAGCATATGTAGCCAGCATTGCAGAATATGCTGCCAGCATTGCTGTATATGTTGCCAGCATTGCTGTATATGTAGCCAGCATTGCAGCATATGTAGCCAGCATTGCAGTATTCGTTGCCAGCATTGCAGTATATGTAGCCAGCATTGCAGTATATGAAGCCAGCATTGCAGAATATGTAGCCAGCATTGCAGTATATGTTCCAGCATTGCAGCATACGTAGCCAGCATTGCAGTATATGTAGCCAGCATTGCAGCATATGTTGCAGCATTGCAGCATATATTCCAACATTGCAGTATATGTTCCAGCATTACAGTATATGTAGCCAGCATGGCAGTATATGTAGCCAGCATTGCAGTATATGTTGCCAGCATTGCAGTATATGTTCCAGCATTGCAGTATATGTAGCCAGCATTGCAGCATATGTTGCCAGCATTGCAGTATATGTAGCCAGCATTGCAGTATATGTAGCCAGAATTGCAGTATATGTTGCCAGCATTGCAGAATACGTTGCAGCATTGCAGTATATGTTGCCAGCATTACAGCAGAAGTTCCAGCATTGCAGTATATGTAGCCAGCATTGCAGTATATGTTGCCAGCATTGCAGTATATGTAGCCAGCATTGCAATATATGTTGCCAGCATTGCAGTATATGTAGCCAGCATTGCAGTATATGTAGCCAGCATTGCAGCATATGTAGCCAGCATTGCAGTATATGTTGCCAGCATTGCAGTATATGTTACAGCATTACAGTAAATGTAGCCAGCATTGCAGTATATATAGCCAGAATTGCAGTATATGTTGTCAGCATTGCAGTATATGTAGCCAGCATTGCAGTATATGTAGCCAGCATTGCAGTATATGTAGCCAGCATTGCAGTATATGTAGCCAGCGTTGCAGTATATGTAGCCAGCATTGCAGCATATGAAGCCAGCATTGCTGTATATGTAGCCAGCATTGCAGTATATGTAGCCAGCATTGTTGTATATGTTGCCAGCGTTGCAGCATATGTAGCCAGCATTGCAGTATATGTAGCCATCATTGCAGTATATGTAGCCAGCATTGCAGTATATGTAGCCAGCATTACAGTATATGTTGCCAGCATTGCAGAATATGTTACAGCATTGCAGTATATGTAGCCAGCATTGCAGTATATGTAGCCAGCATTGCAGTATATGTTGCCAGCATTGCAGTATATGTAGCCAGCATTGCAATATATGTTGCCAGCATTACAGTATATGTAGCCAGCATTGCTGTATATGTTGCAGCATTGCTGTATATGTAGCCAGCATTGCAGCATTTGTTCCAGCATTACAGTATATGTAGCCAGCATTGCATAATATGTTGCCAACATTGCCGTATATGTAGCCAGCATTGCTGTATATCTTGCCAGCATTGCAGTATATGTCCCAGCATTGCAGTATAATTATGTAGCTAGCATTGCAGTATATGTAGCCAACATTGCAGCATATGTAGCCAGCATTGCAGTATATGTAGCCAGCATTGCAGTATATGTTCCAGCATTGCTGTATATGAAGCCAGCATTGCTGTATATGTTCCAGCATGCAGTATATGTAGCCAGCATTGCAGTGTATGTTCCAGCATTGCAGTATATGTTGCCAGCATTGCTGTATATGTTGCCAGCATTGCTGCATATGTTACCAGCATTGCAGTATATGTAGCCAGCATTGCAGTATAAGTTCCAGCATTGCAGTATATGTTCCAGCATTGCAGTATATGTGCCAGCATTGCAGTATATGTAGCCAGCATTGCAGTTTATGTAGCCAGCATTGCAGCATATGTGCCAGCATTGTAGTATATGTTCCATCATTGCAGCATATGTTCCAGCATTGCAATATATGTAGCCATCATTACAGCATATGTTGCAGCATTGCAGCATATGATCCAGCATTGCAGTATATGTTCCAGCATTGCAGCATATGTTCCAGCATTGCAGTATATGTTGCCAGCATTACAGCATATGTTGCAGCATTGCAGTATATGTTCAAGCATTGCAGCATATGTTGCAGCATTGCTGTATATGTTCCAGCATTACAGCTTATGTTGCAGCATTTCAGTATACGTTCCAGCATTACAGTATATGTGCCAGCATTGCAGTATATGTTGCAAGCATTTCAGTATATGTTCCAGCATTTCAGTATATGTTCCAGCATTGCAGTATATGTTCCAGCATTGCAGCATATGTTCCAGCATAGCAGTATATGTTCCAGCATTGCAGTATATGTTCCAGCAATGCAGTATATGTTCCAGCATAGAAGCATATGTTCCAGTATTACATCATATTTTGCAGCATTGCAGCATATGTTCCAGCATTGCAGTATATGTTTTCAGCATCGCACGATATGTTGCCAGCATTGGAGTATATGTTCCAGCATAGCAGTATATGTTCCAGCATTGCAGTATATGTTCCAGCATTACAGCATATGTTTTAGCATTACAGCATATGTTGCAGCATTTCAGCATATGTTCCAGCATTACAGTATATGTAGCCAGCATTGCAGTATATGTTGTCAGCATTGCAGTATATGTTCCAGCATTGCAGTATATGTTGCAGCATTGCAGCACATGTTCCAGCATTGCAGTGTATGTTGCCATCATTGCAGTATGTGTTGCCAGCATTGCAGTATATGTTGCCAGCACTGCAGTATATGTTGACGGCATTGCAGTATTAGTTGTCAGTATTTCAGTATATGTTGCCAGCACTGCAGTATATGTTGACAGCATTGCAGTATAAGTTGTCAGTATTTCAGTATATGTTGACAGAATTGGAATGCTTTCGGGATTAATTCAAACAATCCAATTGGAAAAGCTCTCAGTTCGTATATTTTTTATTCTTAAAGACGAAAGTCATTGACACACAAGCAATGCCCTTGCGTAACTCGGTACAAATGTACATCAATATGTCCACTAAGTATTGTTTATCGATTTATATCCCGAGGCTGCGCGTAGATTGGAACTTCTAGAGAGAGAAAAAAAACGAACAAATACTTGGCTGCCTTTACACGGGGTATTTACTGCTCTTGATGTAATCGTTATTGTTTTGTTTTATTATATAGTTTGGCAGTTGCTGCCAACAAATAACGGCTTAATTAAGAAGATATTTGTATGGGGCATTTCCATCCAAATGATCATAAAACAATGTTACACAAATACGTGATACGTATGAAAAATATATGCAAAAGTCATAACAATCTACACGCGCTCTTAATTCGTTTATTTTTCTAATTATCTTAGTTATAAATGCATGACTACAGTAAGCAGTTCTTACTTAATGTAAGTTCCAAACATTTGGGTTACATTCACTTGAATACTTTGCAAACCTCTGCCCCTAAGCGGTGACTATAAATATCCCATGGAATGTGACTCACCTATAGTATTATAGAACAGAACAGAACATAATTTTATTACAACTAAACTTTACAGTTTCAAGTGTTAAATAAAATGATAATACAAAAACATTAATATAGAAAGCCGCTTTTTGCAGAAATATCATAATCTAGTAATGGATAAACTGAACAGACATTTAAACAAAAATACGTTTCATTTCACATGTAAAGAGTGTATCCAGCTAAATATGGAACTGTTTTAGTATGTCGTTGTAATCAATAAAGTTAAAAAATAGTTGTTAAGGAACACAAAATAAGACAATTTGAATCCCAGTTACATAATATTTTAGGAGTACACAAAATATCGAATTATATTTATACTTAATATATAATATTATATACGTACTGATATAAGTTGAGACCAACAGGTTTGTTTGTATTCAAAACTGTTGAAGTTATCGGACCGTGTTAAACTTAATTCCATTTCAAAACATCGATGACTGTAGTTATTTATGTTTTGTTAATTGTGGATGTGAAGTACATTTAAACTCATTGCACTCAATTAAGCCCAATGAAGCATGTTGTGTTTGTTCAATGCCCAAGAATCGGAAAGCTCTAGCAATCAGGGTTGATGTAATCACGCGAAATGACTAAGTTCATTAGATCCCTTTTCGGTGTTCTTTCACTTTTATGAGTGGCGAATTATTCACTCAAATAACGCGTTCATGCGGCAGATATGTTTTCATGCATTTGTTAAGGGAATAACTCCCGAAGAATAGTTTAAGAACGAATGTTCAATTGCGGTTACAATTTAGACTCGGTTCAGAAAAGGGCTAATGCTAATGCATTGAAGACGTGAAATTGCCTCAAAAGATGTTTTACCTTATTTATTTATTTAGTGTGTCCATGTGTTCCTTTCAGTAAAGAGAAAACTGTCACCCGCGTATTAAATGAAATCCGAATTCGAACGATTGGTAGTATAGTGTTGTTTTTATAATATAAAATTATGAACCATCAATCTTAAGCTTGATGTTAAATTTCTACGTGTATATAATTAACAGATTGTGTTCAAACTGATGTCAAGCTTGTGTGTGTGTTTGCGTGCGTGCGTTCGTGCGTGCGTAAGCGCGCGCGTATAAAATAGTTCATGAGGTTTATAAAATAGGTTTTCACAAAACTCATTTACCTATACATAAAAGAAAAAAATATATTCTGTACATAAAAGAAGTCTACCTAAAGGGGGTTCAACATCAAAATACGTATTGCGTCCCTTATAACGACGCGCGCGCTGCGGCATGACAGTTGCTTACAGCAGACACACTTATCGCGTGGATCAAAGAGGATGTTTAGGTGTGTTTGTAGTGTTTTGCTGAAGGCAAAATAAACCGCACGTCAGTTTATAATAAATAACATGTATGTTGAAACCTGAAAGGGAATATAAATATTCTACGACAATTTTTAGTTTTCTTTATTTAAAGTTGATTATGCGAAGTGTAGAACCTTAATAAAATATTCGTCTGCGCTCTTTCCTATATAAAATTTGTTTGAGCGTATTGATTTATGTATGTGTTAAAAGATGTTAAACAATCAGTTCATGTTGTTTTGGGCATGAACTTGACTAATTTTTATAAACAAACATATATATGCATCTGAAGTTTTTCTATGAAACAATTATTTAACAATCCCAAGGCATCCATGAGCATCAGATATATCTTGAAAATTCTTTCAACAACAGCTATGCTATGCTGCTTCACTGATCCAAAGAGGATACGGAATTTAAATCAACTGAAATGAAATGTGTGACCCATGTTACTTAATAGTGTGTGTGTGCTTGTATGTTATGTCTAACAACATAAACGTGTGTTTTTGTGTCTAACCCTGCATTATGTGAAACTCTAACATACGTTATCGGTTTACAAGAAAAAATAGTGTTTCCCAGCATCGTATTGGTTAACATTCATTGTCAGTTATTCGTTTTAATTTATTTTGAAGAACGACGATGATAATGTGTTTTTTTTACAAATATTGCAAAACTGATTGCCGAATAAAAAGTTGCCCCTTTCTATCGTTTTGATTGCCTTAACAAATAGCAAGAAACGTCATATTTATCCTTGTACATAATTTTTAAACGCATATCAGCTTAAAGAAAAACGTCAACGAATTACTGAATGCAAACGATTCGAACATATTTAATCAAAACAACCACACACACAATTGTTTATCATACTTCCACAGTCAGGGGAAATATTTTAGTCACTTGTCGGTTAGTCTACCGGTATGACTGAATAAAATGAGCCACGTCCTTGAAAGAAGGGGCTTATTTCACGTGGTTAAAGTGTCTGTGCAGTCCGCACAGGCAAACCAGTGGCGACACTGTACGCTTTTATAGAATTTTTTGTTTAAAGGAAGTCTGTTTTTAAGCGAAAATTCAGTTTAGACGGAAAGTTTTGTTTCTGATTTTCCCGTGCGTACTGCACAGGCTAATCTGGGACGACACATGCATGAAGTCACGTTTTCCGAGAACGCGGCTCAAATGTTTCTAGAGCGAAACACCTCCACATTTCTCAAGCGGTAAACGCTAGGCTTCAAATATGTCATCAGCGTGCAAGACAATTTTCATTTCTAGTTATTCACATATTCTCGAGTTATTTACCATTGAAACTGGCTTACAAAGCAGTGGGGGTATTAATTACATTTTTGAAAAAGGTCTAGTTAGGAAAAGCAGGTGTAACAGGGCTTTCAGTAACTTTAAACAATTGCTGATTTTATTTGGATGTTTTTGTCATGTATAATAATAAGGATATATATAGAAATTATTTTTGTGTTTTATGTTGCTGTCAAACCTACCTAATTCAATTATAATTCAAAGCTTGCGAGTGTATGATAATGGAAGTTGTGACTTTCTCATCCTTACATAGGACTTCCGTGGATGTCATGTGACAAAACAAACTAGCATTTAATAACTGCCAAATTTAAGTTAAAAAGTACCCTTTAATTTAAGGTGCTAAAATAGCCACTAGTTTGTTTCTGTCTCGTTGTCAGAATTAACATTGATTCTGTTTGAAAAGACTTTTTCGAGTCAAGCGTTTGGTCAAAGGGAGACTACTCGACTCGTTTTATGCAACGAACATAAATCATATGAAAAATTAAATATGTACTGCAATATATTCCGTAATATGTTATTGAAATACATTGAAACTGACACATCTTAAGTTGCAAACAGGTGTACACATAAGACAATGCCAAACAATTGAATCTTAAATAAGAAGGAAGATAGAGTGACTAATTAGTTCTACGTAAAATTTGGGGTTAACACTAAATATCAACAATATCGCAATTCACTTTGCTTAATAGTTTATTTAAATAAATATTACAACTTATATATAAATATTTTTAATGTAACATTTTTTTTAAAGAAGACGAGAAAAGGACCCACTGGGCCACGTCTGAAATCGCGTTCATAACATATCTTTATCTTATTTTTGAACGAAACAGGGAGTTGGGGTTATGAATACACTTGAAAATTCTGAAAGAAATCATGTATGCTGCATCAAAAAATTCTAAACAAAATATTATTACAATTCAAAGTATGTTAATACTAAGAGTAGGAATAAGGCATCAAATACCTGCATGGCTGATCTGTATTGACAATTTCAGACTACAAGTTGACTACAAGATTTTTATTCTTTGAGTTGCAGCAATTGTTAACAATATCAAAAAAGAATTTAAAATACATGTCTGTATTATGTCTTGAGATATTTTCCGAATTTCTATTTAATTATAGATGTAGCAATATATAGCAATATAAATGGATGTTAACACAAATGAATTTCACTAGTTCAGCATGAAACTATACTGTAACAGATCTATAAATGTTAAGCAGACATTACAGTTTCACATTCAGCCATTATGTTATATTGATGAACAAAAAGGACTATAGGATTATTGTATGAAACCACACACATGAAATTTTTCCGCACATAGATAAAACTAAAATTCTTTCTCATGGAATCCAGATGGTATCATAAAATAATCTTATGGTTACTGGCTAAATTCAAGTAAGCAAAATATTATCACATCAAAGACAGACAATTAATGCTGCATAAAAAATCCAGAAAAAGTTCAAGATAAAAAACTGACTTAGAGAAAAGTGCATGAACAAATGTAAAATTACACTGTTCAAGCTAGCAAAATAATCTAATGGTTACTGGCTAAATTCAAGTAAGCAAAATATTATCACATCAAAGAAAACAATTAACACTGCCAAAACAAATCCAGTAAAAGTTCAAAATCAAAAACTGACTTAGAGAAAAGAACATGAACAAATGTAAAAACAAAGCTATCAAGCTCATGTTATTAAACCGAAAAGATCAACAAACATGGACATTCTCTTTTTGCTTTTGTTTTCAAAATAAAGAAAAATATGAATACAAATCTGCTAAAAAGACTCATGACTAGCCTGGTAAATATATCATAATTATGTTAACACCTATAAAGGAACTACCAATTAAATGTACAACAATTTAAAAACAGCAATATCATGAAACGTCGATACACAAAAACAATAAACAAATCATTTAAATAAAAAGGACACAGAGAGTTTTTCACTCAATTTTTAAAAAGATAACAGAACCTGTAAAGATGATATTGTAAGTATGCAAATATTGCAAGTATAAATTATATGTAGTATAGCTCTTTGCTATCACAAGTTTTAAGTCTTAAACAGATCAATTGGTGAAAATCATAAATATTATTTTTACACAACACATACATACATTTTGTTTGCGAAATAAAACAAACCAATGCCATTGATATATAAAAAAAAAATCATTTTTAATACACTAACAATAAATACATTTTAATAAACAAATGTTACACAGACAAAAAAATATTGGTCACTTTGTGTGGAAAAGAATGGTCCCTTTTGGTGATTCCAATACAAAGTCTCTGTTAAACCAAACCAAAATGGAATATCTTTCAGTAAAAATTAAATAGCTGGAAATTGCACCGAAAATTAAAAAAAAAATCCCCAACTTTTGTGAGTCTTATATGTTAATTACGTAGCAGTGCTGAGACACACTCTGGATCCTCACATAATGCAGCTTCAACGGCAGAAGGACCTCATAAATTTTTTAATGCACACACTTGGTTGCCTGCCCTGCTACAGTCTGGGGTCATAGCCACAAAACTCCTAGGTGGAAAATTTCAACCAAAGTCAAACTTGTGCTTTAAGGAACTATTCAACTTTTTCTTGTATTAGATCTACTCAATGTTGTGAAAATTCAGGCAAATAACCAAGATCGTTTTATCCTTTACCAGAGTAAACCCATGTTTTAAGACAACAGTTAAATAAAGTAACTTAAAAATATTAAGTCCCACTAATTTCATCAATAATCTGGTTTTAAGAAACCACTCAAGGATGTCACATACAAAATATTAAAACTCAAGCTTTAAAAAGAGTAGTCTTTACGCTTCACCCAACTTGCTCAATTTTTCTCTTTACGTCACACAGTTGTGCATTTTTTTTAATAGTAATAAGTTGAAGCGAAATGGAAATACTCAGCTGATTTGCTACTGTGTAGCTACTGGCTTATTTGGTGAATGCCAGTGTTAATCCGTCATTAAGTTTAAAATCGTCATCACAAAGCATTGTGGTTATGGGCCAAGGCTGTTACATGTCAGTTGGTATTGATCCTTATAGATCACCAGAGAGTATTGTGGCTATGGGCCCAGTGTGTTACATGTCAGTTGGGATTGATCCATATGGATCACCAGTAGCCCCGGATTATCCATTAGACAGAGTAGGCAACTGCCTATGGGCCCGCAACTTTAAGGGGCCCCATGAGACCATGACGGAAAAACAAAAAATCTCAGTTTTTTAGGCTTATCTAATGACTTTACAAATGAACGGACGTGGGCCCCAAAAGTTTCACTGCCTATGGGCCCCACGGTGCTTAATCCGGCACTGATCACCAGAGAGGGTTCTTCTTGAACATGCCCTTCCAGCTGACATTCTCCGCGTCCTGCATTCTCTTCTCCAGGAACACCAGCGTCTGCTCCACCTTCTTCATCTCCTGGTAATATAAAGCATCATCATCATCATCAGCAGCAGCAGCAATAACAGTAAGCAGCAACATTATTATCATCAGCAGCAGCCACAGCACAAAAAATATTCAATAGCATCAACAGCAAAAAACATTATCATTATCACCTGCAACATTCCCATCACTATAGCATCATCTTGCTGATGTTATCACCATCATCAATATGATTATCATCATAATGGTCATTTATAGTACATGAAAAACCTTAAAATCAGTAAGACCATCATTTTCAAGATTGAAAATGGTGCCTTACTTATCAATATATTCAGAGAATTAACCATCATTTACCATCTATCAATGTAATTATAAATTATCATTACAATCATGGCAACCAATCATTATCATGAACATGTCTTTAGTTTGATTTGTCCCCAGCCTTTTACCAAGACAAATAAAATCTGAGCTATTCTTCTGTCTCCAATACCAAACGAACTGTGATTTATTAACTATATATTAGTATCCATACACTAATAATGTTAAAGTTTTTCATATAATTTCCCATAAACTAAGACATACAAAACCCATGTATGCAGGTGCTAACATGTGCATTTAACAGGTTTGTATCTTACATAATCTATTTTATCATAAACAGGTTTGTATCTTACATTACCTATTTTATCGCAAACGTGTGCATCTTACATAATCTATTTTATCACAAACAGGTGTGTATCTTTAATTATCTATTTTATCACAAACAGGTTTGTTTCTTACATAATCTATTTTATCACAAACAGATTTGTATCTTACATAATCTATTTTATCACAAACAGGTTTGTATCTTACATTAACAATTTTATCACAAACAGGTTTGTATCTTACATTATCTATTTTATCACAAACAGGTGTGTATCTTACATTATCTATTTTATCACAAACAGGTTTGTATCTTACATTATCTATTTTATCACAAACAGGTGTGTAATTATCTATTTTATCACAAACAGGTTTGTATCTTACCTTATCTATTTTATCACTTCTCCTTTCTTTGAGGGCTGGAGCCTCTCCTTCTAATTTTTCAATCTGAAAAAAAGAAACAAATTTTGTCAAAAAATAAGAGAAATCAACAAGTTAAAATACATTTCTGTACATAGGTAATTATGCCCTTCTCCCTCAAAACACTTGAACATTGTTTGACTTTTTTTTCATAAAAAAATTTGGCATAAGAATAAAATGTCCAAAACTAGAACTATGCTGTAAAGTCAAAAAGAAAGAGAATCAAAACGAAGTTTTACCCTCCGAGTGATCTCTGTCAGTTTTTCTTTCACTGTTTCATCGTAACTTCTGATTTTTACAGACCTGGGCTGGGCTTTAACTGAAAATATAATAATACAACATAACTCTTACAACATAATAATAACTAATACAAATAGAAGCAGGGATAAAAGTTTACAAAAATTATGTATGACCAAAAATAGTGCAAAATATTACTATTCCTTAAACGATTGAATGCAATTAAATAGAAAACTTATGTGAATTAGTGTTTATTTCATATCATTTGTTGTACTGCCATGAGTTAATGCTAAAAATTGAATGACAGGTGAGACCATCACACATGCCCATGCATACCAAACAACCATGGGTCTTTGCCCTGTGCCTTAGCAAAATCCCAGGGAAAGGCATGTAATGTACGAGTAAGCTTGGAGAAAAACACATATAATACATGTACATTACATGTACGCATCAAATATTGTGCTACTGTATAATTAATACATGATCATGTATGATACATGTCTAGCTGACAGCTAGTGCTGGCTGATCGCAAGTTTAAAGTTCAGGGAGCACTTTAAATTTTTCTGAAGCACATTCAATGAGGATGTAGACCCTAAAATGAGCCTTGTTCTGGGAAAACTGGGCTAAATGTATGTGCATAAAGTGTCATCCTATATGAGCCTGTGTTCTTATGCACATGCTAATCAGGAACAACAATTTCGACATACACTGGATTTTTGTTTAGAAGAGACCTCCTTTAAAAGAAAAATTCCATTAAAGTGGAAAGTGTCGTCCCTGATAAGCCTATGCGGAACTCAACACATATTTTCCAGATATATACATTCTGCTCAATTTTATTTCCCCTATGTTGTTATTCTCGACAAAAAGTGTACAAAGCTCTCTTAATTATATACATATATTATGTATAGATATTAAAAGAAGGAATTGACTTAACGCTTAATTACAAGTGTAACACTAAGAAATTCTTTTGCAAAGTATATGATGTCATCAGATTGGACTGCTCTTTTTTAACATCGCTGTGTACCTTTTGTAAGCCTCAATAACTCAATATTTTTTAATTGTATTCTGTGAACTTACTGTTTTGATGAATCTTCACTACCTCTAGAACATAAGGCCTGCAAAAAATATGAGAACCTTTACGTATCTTAAGAACATCATCCATTATTATACAAGTATAATCAAATGTTGAGTAATGACAAAATTGACTGTTATACTCATACAATATTTAGTTATCATTTTCAATTTTTGAAATAAGGTCATAAACTAAAAGTCACATGTCTTCGATTTGTATTTGTTGAAAAAAATAGACAATTAAAACCAAATGTTAATTTAATGTTGAAAAACAGTCCTGCATACCTGGAGCTAGAATTAGGTGATACATTCCAAGTGATAGGGATGATGGAACCTCTGGGATTCCTCAACTGAAAGACAAGATGTTGGGGTAAGGATTCATAGCATAGACTTATGACCAGCTCAGCAGTCATCACAAGTATAGCTTGTTTTATCTTCTTGGCCGCTACAATTTGATTAGATGTTTTTCGGATCTGCCACACCAAAAATTGGTAAAATGAAATAAAAAATATATGCACTTGCATGTTCCTTTTGCTATGCATAGAATTGTTAAAAAAGCAGAGTTGTTGGGTTTTCTTATTCATTTTGGTTAAGCCTACATATTTTACGACACAGACTGTTTACTTTTCATTTAAAAAATAATTGTACATAATGGCAGCATCTCATATGCTGAATGTTTTCAGTGTTGAGTTTTGGGGGGTCAAATTTGGAGCCAAAAGTTTTTGTTTTTTTTCAAATGACTCCCTAGAATTTATAATTGAAGATTCCAAAATAAAATAATCAATAAATCGCATTCTCCATATCTAGATCTGAGTTGAACCTTAGCAAATATATCGCTATAAAAACACTTTTATTATCAATTTTATCATATTTGAAAGGACAGAGAAAAAAACTAAATTTTCCCACTTAAGGTCAAAACAATGTGATTTTTCTCAATTCAAAGGGCCCCAAACCCATACTCAAAATGGTGGGGAAAAAAATGGCGTTTGGCAGAAATGTTCTACAAATATGTACACAATACCTTTTATAATTTTGCGTCTTGTGCTTGCCACTGATTATATCGAAAATATGATATAACAATTTTTGTATTTGCATTGCGCTCACCCACTCCAAAGTTTGTGTACAAAATTCAATCGAAAAACTGATCATTTTTCCTGGCCTTAGAATGAATGAATTGTAAGGGCCTAAAGTTACTTAGCAAGTTAGCAAAACAATTCATCATTAATTAATTTTAATTATATTCAATGTTAATAACATACATGTTGACAGTTTAAATAATACTCCTATAGGAGTTTAAGCAGGTGCCGCTTGAAATTTTATTAATTAAATAACTGAAATACTAACCTTTAAGACAATGTTTTGAAGGTTGTGTAAATTACATGATCGCAAGATAGCTTCTTTAATATCATGGCCAGACTGCGATTCCTTGATATCGATACACACAACTTCAGAACACTCTTCCTCACCTGGAAAGTTTAAGCATTAGCGGCATTGATAAAGAAATTCGTATAAATTATGAGTATTTGTTTGATATGTTTAAGCTATTTTGTTTTTTTGTCTGTTGTTTCACAGCTTTTTTATGAATTATTTCTCAACAGTACAGTGATGTAAATATTGCGTTCATTTGGTATTTTTTATCACTTTGCTATCATCTGCTATACTTAGTCCTATAAGTTATTTTATTGTGCTGTAATATTTGAAGTTAGTTTGTGTTCGCGTGAATAAATTAATAGAAGAACATTGACATTGTGAGTGTGTATTTTGTCACAAGGCCATTCACTTGTTGCAACATGGCATCACATGTTGGGTCTGTGCCAGATGGCAGCATCGCACGTGCAATATCAGTGTTTATTTAAACTCAATTCTCTTTCATAAAAAAAATTGTTTTGGTTGTAAAGCGTATTGACCAAGATGTTTCCTGATCTCCTCACATTAAAAAATTTGGCCGAATAAGCCCATCTGTAACCCAATATACTGGGGCCAAATAAGCCCCATAATGGCCATTTCACTGTGGTAGAATAAGCAGACAGCCCAGAGCAAGTGGCTTTTATTTAAGTTTTAACAGACTTTACAGCTCTGATGCAAGAAGGATATCTAGAAACAAATCTCCGCTAGCCCTATGCCCATCGATCTATTGTGGCTTCGTCTAGCAACATAAGTTTGTATTGAACGACATTTCTAATCCAAAATTGACATTGACAGGTCCGTCCGAAAATCATGCCACTTAAACATTTTCTAGTTTGGTGATAAATGTAAACAAATGGATCAAATTTTAATAGGAAAAGCACGAACAATACCTAAGTCTTTTCTTTTCAAGTGCAACCAAAGCTTTTTCTGGAGTGTGGTTTCATCCATGTTTTGTAAATTGTCCTGTGTTTGTTTGTCAATAATATTTAATACGCAACCGCACTGTTATTAACTCTGGGGATTTATCATGGTTATCAAGTCAGGTCGGCGTAACTTTTTGGGGCTTTTAAGCATAACTTTACTGTAATAAGAATAAAAAGTTTAATAATAATAATGAGATGACGAAGCAGACCACTAATAATACGTTAAATAAGTTGATAATGGGTAGTTTTCAGACGTAATTATTAGTGGAACTACACCCAAAATAAAAGTACAGTATGGGTTTTTACGTCATATACCTCACGG
This sequence comes from Dreissena rostriformis, assembly GCA_007657795.1. Classification (NCBI taxonomy): domain Eukaryota; kingdom Metazoa; phylum Mollusca; class Bivalvia; order Myida; family Dreissenidae; genus Dreissena; species Dreissena rostriformis. The sequence continues at coordinate 28,192 of VMBQ01009030.1, forward strand.
GTACCTGTTATATTGTTAGTAACAAATATGGCGGCGGAAGATGATTCTGACATTCCTGGTAATTTGAAACTTTGTACAGAACGTGGAATAACACTCTCGTCAGCACTATCTCGTTTACGATTTATTACAAGGAAATAACTGCGTTTGTATTTTACATTTAATTTATATTGCAACGAATGCAATTCGTTAAGAAATTCGTTATTTTGTGAAAATAGTTCATGTCTGGGCTGAACTATTTGGCTGTTGACACTTATCACACTGACAGTCATCTTGGTACAAGTTCAACTTCAATATTGATGTACATTCTTGTATAAAGCATTGTCATTAAGTTATTTCGTTATGTCCAAAGAAACCAGGTTTATCACCCGTGCATTTTGGTGAAACAATCATTATAACCATCTTGTCTGAGTTGTGCAGATAAATTACTATTATTTTATATTGGCACCAATGTCGGATACAAAAGTGATTCCCATACTTATATCACTATCAAGACCTTTTTATCCGTGCCATAGGCAGAGGGATATTGTTTTGGTGTCTGTCAGTCTTTCCTGTCGTCTGCATGTCCAGAACACTTTTGTGTCCAATACCATATCTCAGAACTGCTTAGGCTGATTTCATTGAAACTTGGTATGAGTCTATAGTATATATTTATTTATGTCGGTAAAAAGCTATACATAGCTAATGTTTTATATTGCCATATATGCACTGACTTAAAATAAAAATTGAATTGAATTGAATATATGGATAAGAGGATGATGCACGTCAGAGCTATGGCCATTTTTGACATGAAAATACCCTTTTTACGTTGGAGTTTTTATGCCCCCGGTAGGGTGGCATATAGTGATCGCACTGTCCGTCTGTCCTGTTTGTCCTTCTGAAATTCTGTCACACTTTGCGTTTAGGTTTCGAAAAATGCTCATAACTTCTATGTCCCTTGAGATATAACCTTCATATTTGGTATGCATGTGTATATGGACAAGGCCTTTCCATACGCACAAAAATTTTGACCCCTGTGACCTTGACCTTGAAGAAGGGGTCTGCGTTTAGGTTTCAAAATCTGCGTTTAGGTTTCGAAAAATGCTCATAACTTCTATGTCCCTTGAGATATAACCTTCATATTTGGTATGCATGTGTATATGGACAAGGCCTTTCCATACGCNCTGTAAGAACAATTGTAAGTTGGCAATAGTCCGTTTCAAACTTGCCCATGACGAAAATCGTTCGAACCTTGATGTTCCTAACATGACTGGCTTCAACTGATTTAAGTTGGTTGATACATTTGTTGCGCATGTCAGAACACGAACTTCTTTGTCGGAATCTGGGTTGATAAGTGGAAAGTCACTGTTCGATGTAGTATCTTGCACACTTGAAATAGGTCCAGTCAGCCAAGGGCTTTTCGCAAGATTTGAGGCTGCAACTCCTCTTGTGGCACAATCTGCAACATTTAAATGTGATGGGACGTAACTCCACTGATCTGGGGCAGAACTCCTCCGAATTTTATCGATTCTATTACTCACATATGTGTGAAATCTTCTTGTCGCATTACAAATATAACCCAAGACTACTTTACTGTCTGAGAAGTATTTCACCGCTTCAAATTCAATCTTTATCTGTTCCAAGATAAGATTCCCAATTTCGGTTGCCAGCACGGCTGCGCATAACTCTAAGCGTGGTATCGTGTTACCACTTGTCGGAGCTAGGTTCGTTTTCCCTAGTACGAAGGATGACAAACGATGACCGTCAGGTGTGGTGACTACTAAGTAAGCCACTGCTGCTAAAGCCCGTTCTGAAGCATCACAGTATACATGTAACTCTTTCTTCTCGGCCTTCTGTGAAGCTACGGGTAAATACTGTCTAGGAATGAAAAATTTGTCCAAACCCTTTAATGAATTTTGCCAGGACTCCCAACGCTCTTGGTATAATAAAGACAATGGTTCATCCCAGTCAAAACCAGCAATAACTATGTCCCTTAAGATCAGCTTGCCTTCAATAGTTACAGGTGCCAAAAATCCAACTGGATCAAATATGCTGTTCACCGCGCTTAAAATACCTCTACGGGTGCATGGCTGACTGTCTGAGACTACCTGGAAGACAAAGACATCAAAATTTAAATCCCATCCTACACCTAAAATCTTCTGTGTAGGTAAGTCAGCATTGTCAAGGTCTAGGTCCTTGATGTTTTTTGCAAGATCATCAGGTGGAAAGGACTTCATGACCTCAGCTGAGTTAGACGCAATCTTGTGGAAACGTAATCCGTGTTCCTGCAATGTATTTTGTGTCTTTTGAATTAATGAAACTATTTCAGTTACTGTTGCTCGAGATGTAAGTGCATCGTCGACGTAAAAGTCATTCTTGACGAAGTCTTGGACATCATTGTCACTATGTTCAGTGGATTTCCTAAGACCAAATGTCGCAATGGCTGGAGACGGAGAGTTTCCAAAAACTTGGACACACATCCTGTACTCAATCATGGGGTTATCTGGATTGTTATCTGCATACCAAAAAAAGCGCAGATAATCCCGGTGGTTTTCATCCACATTAAAACAGTAGAACATTTGTTCGATGTCACCAGTTGCCGCTATTGCCTCTTTTCAAAATCGCAGAAGTATCCCTAATAAGTTATTCGTGAGATCGGGTCCAGTCATCAGAACGTCATTCAATGACACACCATCAAATTTGGCAGAGGCATCAAAAACTCCCCTTATTTGCTCTGGCTTTTTTGGGTTGTAAACTCCAAAAATCGGGAGATACCAACATTCATAATTGGGTTGCAAACTTGGAGCTACTTCTGCATGTTTATTTTCAAAGATTTTCTCCATGAAGTCAACAAAATGTTTTTGTTTTGAGGGTTTTTTCTTCAAATCAATGTCCAGTAGTTTCGCGGTCTGCAGTGTTCTCCGAAAGCAACGGTGACCGGCGATTTTGCCGTTTACTAACAATCAAGGCGCCGGCTACTTTTCCGAAAAATGTCAATTCGAAACGGCGCAAAAAACGCCCGTGTTTATACCAGTTTTGACGCGATACTTTCGATTTCGTGTTTCTACAAACTAGCCGAATATCATTATTACAATGTGCATTATTTTCGCGCAGAAACAAGCACGGATAACAACGATCGATATTTCGTATCTTTCCGTAATGTTCAGTTTTTCACCCGTTTTTTAAACGCTCGTTTTTATGCCCCTTTCTTCAAGAAGAGGGGGTATATTGTTTGTGTCCTGCCTGTCTGTCTGTCTGTCTGTCCTTCTGTCTGTTCGAATGTTGGCATGCATGTGCATCTAATAGAGCTGCACATTTTAAGTAGTAAACGGTCAAGATCAAGGTCATCCTTCAAAGTCAAAGGTAAAATATATGGGTCAAAATCGTTCAAAAGGGGCATCAAGTTTCTGACGAACGCATCTCTTGTTTACTGAGATTTCAGAACACAGAGGTATTTTTAGCTAACTGCGGAAAGGTTACGGCTTGCTCATTTTATCTTCGACCAGTTATAGTCACATACACATGCTTTATTTGAAGCGTTCGTTTGAATAAGATTATTAGAAATGCTCTTCTGCATTTATTAACGGCTGCAATGGTCTTTGAAATCGCGTTGTTTTTACCTGTGAAAAATCTATTAAAATTTCCCACTTCGCGGCTCGAGACCGCGGCAAGCCACCTGCTAATACGCCGGCTACTTTATTAATAAAGCTGGCTACTATATTATTTTACGGAGAACACTGATAACTTTCTACATGTGTTCTCCTTTACATGTGTCACAGGTAGGACTTAGGTCTCTAGGGTTAAGGTCACACACTGAGGTGAAATGTAACACATTTTGATTAAATATGCCTTATTTTGTTAGGATTCCGCCAAACATCAAGGGATTTTCAAATGCCTTCTTGTAATTGTTCATCGTTATCAGGCTGTGAGTCACATGCAAGACCCTTGTCCCTATGGCCAAGGTCAAGGTTACACACATTTTGTTGCACACCGCCTTTTAATAGCAGAGTTATCATGCACCATTTCTTCCTTAAAAATATCTTTTTATGTCCCCGAAGGTGGGCATATAGTGATCGCACTGTCCGTCCGTCTGTCTGTCCGTCTAAAATTCCGTCACACTTTGTGTTTAGGTTTCAGAAAATGTGGAAAAACACTTTGCGTTTAGGTTTAGAAAAATGTGGAAAAGGGGGGCATATGTCATCCTATGGTGACAAGCCTTGTTATAAGCTTTTTTTGGTAGATTAAATCAAAACGTGGTGGTGAGTATTTTACAGGGATAGCTGAATCACGCACTACAATTGCCCTTACACAACATTTTTTAATAACACTACCTTTTAATAGCATCAATTGTTGCTTACAAAAAAATCCCCCTACCCCCATTGGTCTTCTCAACATTAGACTAAGCAAGTCCCTAAAGTTGTATCAATCTTTGTTTTTTTTGTATATGTACATGACATGTAACAATGTCTAATGTTACCCTATTCCTTATTTCAGAAACAGGAGCCGTCTTTACATTTGGTAAAAGCAAATTCGCTGATAATCTTCCAAACAAATTTTGGGTAAGAAATGACCAAGTCAGGAACGTTGCTTGTGGGGATGAACATACTGCATTAGTGGCAGGTAAAATTCATTTTCATGGTATCTGACCTTCCATGGCTATTATTGCAAATGTATATTTTATGTAGTTAAAATATAATCATTGTATATATCTTCAACGTTCCTTGAAGTCAAAATTTTGTCTCACAGTATATAAATTAAAAATAGAGTCTTTATATCAATCATTTAAGCCTGCATAGGAACAAACCTGCTTGCATGTAGTTGATTGACAGCTAATAAAAAACATTCTTTGCCTGGCAGATCTGTCTAAACTTGTGGTGTTGATTATGAGATGATGTACATGTTTTTCAGAAAGCGGACGGGTGTTCACCTTTGGGACAAATGACTGGGGACAGCTTGGACTTGGGTCCAGTAAAACTGCTGATAGACCGAGCTGTATCAAATGTAATTGTATTATTATAGAATTAATTCTTATACATAATTGTATATATGACTATATGTACATGTGGCATTAGAACATGAAATAAGACTAAAGTAGTTTTGTATGATATTAATATGTACATATTTATAAGATTACTTTTGAATTCAGATAGCAGCTAAACTGCAAATGAAAAATGCTGTTAGTATAATATTTTCTATCAACTCTATGTAATTTTCGACATTGTACGTAACAATGTATTGTCTTTTTACAGCTTTGAAGACTGAGAAAGTTAAGTTGGTAGCATGTGGAAGGTCACATACAGTAGTTGCTACAGGTATTTGACTGTTGATTTTTGTCATTCTTTTCCTTGAATCTTATATGTTTATTGTTGTAAAGGGGATGACATTTACATTGCCATATTCCATTGCTTTATTTGTGTATGATATAAACAATTTCACATTAAATGTCATGCTTTTTTTTATAATAGTTTTGATAAATAGCACCAAAAGGAACAATTTAATCATTCTTAATGTACCAATAGGGTTGATTATTACAGTAGAATCGATTGGAAAACATGTACCCACTAATGAAATGCACATGTTTAAATTAATTCATATGTTTAACCATAAGAGAATGGGACAGTTTTAGAAAGATATGTATTCCTCTTCAGCCTTCCTGTAAATGCGCTTAGTTGTATGTGATGCCTTTAAAACAAAGTAAATTGAGTAATGGATCCACTCTTATTTTAGAATCTGGAAAGATCTTCTCGTTCGGCAACAACGGGGAGGGGCAGCTAGGGGTTGAGGATTCTCCGGCCAGTAACGTGCCCAAGTGTATCGACAGCCTGGTCACACAGCAGTACAAACAGCTGGCCGCAGGCACAG
>VMBQ01009031.1:0-20643 GCA_007657795.1 Dreissena rostriformis
GCTCTTTAATAGTTTGATCATCCCATAAATGTGCGAATCCTTTCCTTAATTGGTCTGTCACAATCCGGGCATCTCTCGCTATGTTGTGTGCAGTCCAAGCAGTATTTGTGATGGGTGCACGGTAGAAACAGGGCGTTCACTTGGTTTTTGTGACACAAGTGACAAAGAAGCATGCTCTTTAATCGTTGATTTTGTTCCAATAACGCTCCTGAAAATAAATGTGTGATAAATTTGTTGGAATCATTCACATTATTGGTACCTTAAGCCTTTGAGATAACATTAACACAATATTTAAATATCATCAAAAAGCTCTTGGAAGGGAAAATAGAAAACATCATATTCGGATTACGTGTTTTTTAAATTTATCACAACTACAGAGCTGACTATTGCTTTGATGAATTTTTGGAGTAATTGTATGCATGATTGCATAGTGACATATAATTAGTTAGTCACTAGTTATATGTCATTACGCAATCATTGATACAATTACTAGTTACTTTTCCTATATGGAGATAAGAGAGTGCAATTTATTATTTATTTATGCGAATGATTTTAAACCTGCCGAGGGTGTTCCTCCAGGATCTGGTGGTTCTTGTGTGTTCTCGGTTTGGTTTTCAAGAAGCTTCCTCTCATGTATTACCTCAAGACGAGTTATGATATCATCAACATTTGGGTCATTAGTGGCTGAAAAGCATAATTTATATTGTTTACTAACCTTTATTAAAAACATTTGATTACCAGAAGCATCACTTGCATCGTTTGTTAGAAGTATTAATTACTTGGTTTCTTCCAGCACATCCATACATCACTGAAATTTGTGTAAATTAAAATAAAACAAACACAATGTATAAATTGTGTGGATAACACTTGTGAAAAGTGTTATTTGCGTTACTTAATTTTGTCATCAGTTGAATGCATTGTGTAAAATCGTAAAATCCTAAAAACGATATTATTCACTACAACTATCTATAGAAATATCTACAGTTTCATAACAAAATGACTCATATAATCATAAACAATTTACCATACAGAACAACCCCATAAAGTATGGCGAATTATTAAGGAAACGTTGCTGAAAAAAAGATGTCCCCCTTGCCCAAATATCACCCGACAGTCATATACTCCGTTAATCAAATAAGAAAATTAAACACGTACCTTGTTGTACCAGTTCCAGAACGGCGACCTTAACATCGTCAATTGGGAAACCCATGTCCATTATTAGCAGTTCCCGATTTTGCTTGACTATGTGTTCAACATTAACGTCTTCAGTCGTTGATGTAGCTGTTGACACGTTCACATCATCTTGATGATATGATCCATGTTCCTGTAAAAAGATAAGATATGATTTCGACCGTAACATCTAGAATCGCCATGTTAACAAGCTTGTTGAGAAACAAATTATATTCGTTTGTCGTATAGAACATTTTGTATATTTTCTATCGTAAATTTGGACATATTATATTTATTTCAGTATAAAGACACTTTTTTTCTTGGGGTGGGAGGATTTAATCATCTATTTATCTGAGCTTTCATTAAGTTATTATAGTTTTTGTTGTGAACTTTGGTGAAAACGAAACCAATCAACAGAGAGTAGCGCAAAATTGAATTCAGTGAAGACATTTTCCACATAATATAAATATTAAAGACCTTATAAAACAGCAATATACCTCCAGGACCTGGTCGGCAGAAAGTTGGATAAGGTTGATAAATCCATCGCCCTTAATTTCTCTGGCATAAGGGCATGCGGGAAACCATCGGCAGTGTTCTATCCATGGATCATCTCCTGGTTCCCATTTCCTCAAGCCGCCGTCACAGGCGAAACAGCGACAATGGTCATCAACACCTTGCAATGATTAAATGTTTTTGATATTCAACACATGACTTATAGAAGATTCTAGCAAAGGACAATCTTTGCGGAATGCCAGTAATACCAGTTTTTAAATATTTTAAATAGTCAAAGTTTTTTGACGTTTAATGCAAAATTATATCGATAGTTTAGCTAGATGTTCTTACCTGTGTAGAACATCCCTGCATCCGCCAACTGTTCTGGTCTCTGAGATAAATGTAAAGGCCAGTGTGTGAATGTATCCAGTCGAGCAGACAGCGCCCGGAACCGCTCGTGTTTGGCTCTAAAGTTCGTGACGGTGTGACCTTGAACTGTAATCGTATTCAAAATGTGTATAATGCGTTTCCCTCTCTTTTTATGAAAAAAAATAGATTGTATCATTAACTAAATGTTGTAATGTAAACACAAAGTAATACACATCGTCGTGAATTAAATGTGTACGAAATACACTTACGCTTATGCACACATCTTTTTATATTATACATGATTGCAGATCATAAACACCCAGTAAATGTAAAAAAATAGGTAAAAAACAAGTTTAAGTTTTGGTTCATAGTCAATATATTTCTGTAGATATCGAATGGATAATTACTATTTTGTATTTAGCATTGTGGTTTGGTTACGACTTCTTGTTTTTAATTGACATAATTGGCAAATGATTCCCATTGGGATCAATACGTCATAAGATAGACAATGCCAACTACCTAACCGTTCAGAAATGTCATAGTGTCAAAAAAGTTCTGCCAGGGGTGTTGACTAAATGCCCAATACTCCCTCAAAGTATTGGATATTGCCTCGCCCTTTGATTAAACATATTACTATGCTTATTATCTTTAAATAATATTCCACATATTACCTTGTTGCCGTTCGTACAGGTCGCGTTGTCTTCGTCTGATCTCTTCAGGATCCTGATGAACGAATGTTTGCTAAAATATATATGAATATTTTAATCATTTGAATCATGTCTCGATCAACTGGAAGGAAACGTTACTTTCTGTATGTATTGACTTTGGTTTCCGTTTTATTTTGATATATTTATGCAACGAATGTCTTCTTTTTATCCCATTGACATGTACATACATGTTAAAAAATTATCAAATGGAATAAAACGTTAATTGGCGATAAAACATTACTTCCTTAAGTGTTGCTTGGACTTTTTTATAACAGGAATGTGTAAGTGCGGCAAAAATAGTCTAACAAACGTACACTGAAAGCAGGGGCGATTACCATAAGGCGAATGTTACCTTGTATTTTTCTAACGCTTCCCGACTTCCAAAGTGGTCAAGTATAAACGGACAATTCGATGAATGTTTCGCGTGCTCCAACAGTGGATTGTCCGTGTCAGAGAAGTCTTTCAGACCAATACCGCAGCAGAAACATCGAACGAGATCGTAGCTGTGACCTGGAATAAACGGCATTGACTAAGTACAAGGATGCATGCACACATTAATGAAAATCCAACCATATTACCCATACACTTAGTTTAACAACAAGCCTCACTCACGCTGATGTTTTCTTGTGTTACTATTTGATTTGTTTGTGGTTTCAAAAACGCGTAAGAGAATCGAGCGCTCTGATTTTTGTGATTTTTTTAAGGTACGATTTTTTGTTTAATGTAATACCCGCGTAAAAGAATCCAGCTTCGCATAGTGTTCTTGGGCTTGGTTCTACCAGCGGCCATCCACGGTATGATTCAAATCTGTTGTTGATTTCCTCGAAAACTGGATATTTGGCTGTCTGGTATAAGAAATAATAAAATACATTAATTTGCATAGGATACCGATATTTGATAAAGTCGGTATATAAACCAATATCATGACTTTGGTCTTCTTGTTCCGTTTAGATTAATAAGCATATTATTTAAAACCAGTTCTTACGAGATTAATGACGTATTCGTATGTAATCAATCAATAGACAGACACTCTTATAAAGGTTAATATAAAAAACTCAAACATTTTACTTATTAAAATATTTTCTTATACCTTCCATTTCAGGTTATTTATATGTTCGTGTCCTGTTTCTGCCTGATTTGTTCTACAATGGTCATTGTATCCAAGCTTAGGGGTTTCATTCTCTCGGTCATCACTGACTTGAACAGGGAATTTATTTAGATGCATCTGAAACGTAAAGAGGGTAATCAGAATATCGAGAATCTGGCGAGAACACGCATTAACACAAATCATCTGATTATTTTTTAAGCAAATGATGTAAATCCGTAAAAAAATATTTAACGTGTGAATGGTGCGCACGATATTACAAATGTTTAAATGTGTGCCTTCAATAAATACTGACATCGTCGTTGAAAATATGATGTAAATATGATGAAAATGTAAATGTAAATATGCAAAGTATAAACGCTTAACTGCTTCCGGATATGTACGTAATTGCTGTGTTTTCTGAAAACATTTATATGAAAAGTAAGAACATCTTTTTCAACATTACTAACATGTACGTATGTAGTACGTTACCTTGTACAACAGTGGTATTTCCGGCCTCTATAGACAACCGTCTTTTTTGCTCATCGACTGTATATTAATACAATTACATGTTGTATGTCCTTTTCTAATGCAACACATTTTAAGACTGAGAATCGAGAAATGCTCAACATAACTCCTGTGATATATTTATGGCGATGTGTTAGAGACTTAACGGTTGTAATTATGAATTGCGCCATTTTTGCGTAATTTCTAAAAACAGGTTTTAGTAATGAAAACGCATGCTGATATCATTGAAATATTACCATTATGCGTAAGAGACTTGATCATAGATTTTCGAAAACTCTTGTTAAATGTTACAAAAAATGCATCCAAAATATATAGTATTTAGAATAATTATAAATAAATATATTAGAAAATACAGTTGAGAATATGCCTTTACTAAAGCGCTACAGTTGAGCATTCAGACGTTATAATTAACGTTTGTTTTAATGCTGTGTCATTAATACTCATATTATCGATTTGATCGATAAAAAGCTTTACAAATGCTATTTTTAAATATTGCTTTCAACTGGTTGTGATAAAAGCAGCGTATTTATAAAAAATGATTGCTGGGATTCCAAAATTAACATTAGGTTATTTTTGTACGAAAACTTTGGAATCCCACACAAAAATAAAGTTTAAAGCTTGGTTTACTGGTTCATTTTTTTGTAAAATGTAAGTTTTATTAATATATAAATGTATTATAAGAATCTATTTGCTTATATTGTATGCACGCAGAATGATTTATGCGGAATAACCTTGAGCTTACACGTTTTTTTTAATACAGCATGTACTATTAATAGAATTGCGCCTGAAAAAGCAACCCATTTGCAAATTTGAATTAAACTTATACTATGAAGGTTTGTTTGCATTTGACTAAAACTACAAATTCATGCATACATTCTAATCTGTATATTATAAATATAAGATAACATAAGGAATACTGTATTTCAACATATCATAATCCGAAAAGCGCAGTTTAAAAAATCTTGCAATCAAATTCGACTTACTTTTAACTTTGCATCAACCGTTTAACACTATGTTTTAAGTTGCTGTTCTTTATATCATGTCCGTTTTACAAGTTACTGTTCTTGTAATAATTTCCTGGTGTAAATAGTTTATTCAAATAAATCAATCATAACGCGCTCTACAGGATAATAAAACATATTTAAATTTTCTGCAAAGTTTTGAATTTAACTCCGATCATTTCAACGGTAATGTAAATACCCGAGGATCACGCACCAATTCATGTGCAATGAACCGTGGTATATTTCGGTTCAACAACGCATAATAAAATCGACATCGCAATAGAAATGATGATTTTACACATCCGATACACAGTCGCTTAAACGCCACGAGTGAGACGCAATATAATATGCGCACATCATTACAGCGCAAACAATACGCAGCTGCTTTCCCCGCTTTCCTTTGTTATGCGTTAAATTACTTCAACCATAAAACATCTCGTAAAGCTTACCCCCATATCGGGAACAGTAACCTCTGAAGCTACATTATAATTTTCTTATCTGTTTTTTCCCCCCTCCCCGAAGGTGGGCATATAGTGATCGCACTGTCCGTCTGTCTGTCCGTCTGAAATTCCGTCACACTTTGCGTTTAGGTTTTTAAAAAAATGTGGAAAAATACTTTGCGTTTAGGTTGAGAAAAATGTGGAAAAAGAGGGCAAATGTCATACTATGGTGACAAGCCTTGTTTGTTATTAAATGACATCCATTACCATTTCTAACATTACGTTATTTCATGGAGGCAATTTCATAAAGCGATGTCAGGGTCACGAAACAGGACACTTATAGACTTCCGTATGTAGACTAAATATTTTTAAATTACAGATATATCTAATAATATAGAATGAATAAGCGCTGCTTTAAATTGAGGGCGAGACGTATTTCCTCTCTCAAATGACATTGAAAGGACCCAAACAACAAGGAAATACTTATGAAAATCATTTTATATTCACAGTACACCCATATCTCGACAATTTACCGCATATACATGTGTATTTATATAACATTAACATTATTAAAAAACAATGCTTATATTTCAGTAATCAGAGCTATACATGGTATCTGCCTTAAGGCTGGTTACATTGATAAATATATTGCTCGTATTTGCAATGTGTGTTCTCTATTTGACACAAGTCGACTGTCTTCCCAGGGTTGCTTTAGCATCTCAAATTTTGCCACAGTCAGTCAACCTGCATATATCAAACGCTTTAGCGTTGAAGATGTATACATGCATATACATACATATTGATTTACGCTCTGTTGTATCCATTTCATTTCAGTATACCACTCACATTTTGCATTGTAGAACTGAATGTCATAAGGTATATACGAAACGCTTGAGCTTAGTACTGTCGACAAAGAACACATGGTTTACACTGATATATTTAAACTATATTTTTCAATGTTCAAAAAACAAAATGCAGTCAATTAAAGCGATATGTTATTGTATCACTAATATAGACGCAATTTACTCTTTAAATATTATGACACGCTTTTTGGTTGAAGTATTTGAGTACGAATGTGAACATTCAACATATGTTGGGTTTCTGTTATAAATAAAAACGTTTTGTTTTTAAATGTTAAAGTAACGAAAAAGTATATATTAATGATGTATTTTATTATAATCATTTTTTTTAAACAAATAATTATTCATTAAACAATGCTAACAAAGGCGCATGCGATCTATTCCATATTGGTTACTCCGTGTCTTTTTTTATTTATGATAAAGCGCTATCGTCAACTTGTTAACTGCGGAATAGGTTACATTTTAAGTAGTTGCAGTTGTTTACATTTGTTATAATATCTCACGCCATTATCTTAAGTTTACAACGATCTGAATAAACACGGCGTATTAGCTCTCTTCTGAGTCGACAAGTGTGTATTCATATCTTGTTCATTTGGCATTTAAATTGAATGTAGAGCGCGGTATTGTAAACACTTCAAATATTAATATCCGTATCGAGCGTGGGATTGGAATCCCAATGGCAAGGCTTCTTTCCCACTATTACGATTAGAGGCACGATTTTAATCGTGGTCTTTATTGTACATTTATCGAGCAGTGATCCTATTCAATTTGTCAGTTCCAGCGGTTGATCTGGGCAAACGTGTTTATTTTATTGTGTTTGTATACTTTCAGAACATGTGTACATGTTATAAAGACAGTTGAGAAGTTATGTTACATGAATGAGGCAAAAAACTGTAACTATAAACGGACAACGTGATGCTATATATTTTGATCACGTGTGATTTTTCGAAAAATGTTGGAATTCGGTAAATGACAAAAGTGTCCGTTGTAAATAGTCGTTATGGAGCTTCGTGCGTATTGCTTTATATCTATATATGACGCAGCGGTTATGAAATTTGGCTCTGAGCTGAATTCAATAATTTGGATGGCCATTTAGCTTTACTTGGAAACAGTAACCTAATATAAAAAAATATGTCATGCATGATTTGTCAATAAAAAAAATTAAACTTGCTTTTATAAGTTTTAACTTTTTTTAGACGCGGGGACTTGAGTGTTTATATACCACGTGTTTCAATCATTGCCCAATTTGAAAATTATTATACTAATTACATTACGATTTCAAATAGGAATTCAAAATTCTGTTTAAATATTGTTCGTCGGTGTTACTCAGCGGACCTCAATTTTAATATTAAAATAGTAAAGATTTTTAACAAAATAATGGTTGGACCTAAACATAACCAAGTGCATTTCTGTTAATATGAAGCATTTAACAATATAGTGTTTTACACAATTTTTTAAATACAATGACTTTACTATGAAAACCATACACAATTTATACAATTTATGACTTAGTATACTTTACTATGTTCGTTGTTCCGGTTGTTAATGTCAGCTAACGAATCTTAAGGAACAAAAGAATACAATCTTCACAACCGTTTAACCTTTTTATCAATGTTATTACTTTCGCATTTGTTTTAGATATCTTTTATAAAGGAGGTGTTCACTATTCTTTATTGTGTTGACATGTGACAATATTTTGTAACTAGGCCTACTTGTTCTCGAATATTTGATACATTACTTGTCCGAAAATCATATTTTATATAATATTAAAAAGGAAGTAATGTATACGCCACATGACGTCTCAGCAACTATTCTGTATGTTTCGCAAAAAGATTACAACATAGAGTAGCTCTTTGTTATATAGTAAAATACTAGGAATAAACATTTACCAGACAAAAACAGTCAAAAGTATAAAATGGTACCATAAACTTACACAAAATAATGGTTTGAAAGTAAAGAAATCAGCATAACACGTTCTAAAAACATAAATAATAAACACAAAACAAATGTTCAGACTCATTATTTTCCTTTGCTATTTTTAGAAATTGTTCATGACATCACAATCATTTTTCAATTGATATTTGCATAGCATCGTATGCATCGTTGCTGTTTAGATTGATGGCAATGTCAGAACTTAAACATGGTTTATGTAATTCATTGCATAATCATTAAAACAATGCGATTTGATGAATATCACAGTGCATACACGTTTTCGTCATAATAATGTTATGAATCTTTCCGAGACTCCATTTTTATGCGATACAATCGTTATTTTTAAAAGCAATTTCAAAAATGCAATTACCAAAAAAAGAAAAAAGAATAATAACATGTTAAACTATACATATTTAAATAATAACATCAGTATAGTAGAATTTACATTAACATAAACAGTATATTATAAAATATATGAACATAAAATAACTATTATAAAATAAAACCTACAAAATTATGGCAAATTATGTCAATGCATTGGATGTGCTAATCTCATTCATGTCGGGCTCTTGGCAATTATTTATATGTATTTATGTAACCTTTTGCATGTATTATTGCAGGTATAATTGTAATAAAAACATCAAATAACACATATGTTAAATTGAAAGATAATATAATTTTGCTAAAATACATTCTAAAAAATCTATGTATAATTATCTATGCATCTCAAGCTGTTAGAGGCAAGCTTGAAGCGCGTGTTCTTATAATGGATCAACACAAACTTCAGTTATATACACAAGAAAAACTTTACATCAATACATATTTTGAATAGATAAAACAATTATACATTGCAATATAATCGCATATGTCAAAAAACTTCTCACACATTTAACATGATATGCAGTTTCAGATCAACGCAATGAATATTGTTCACAGAATAACAATCCCATATTCAATAAAAATGAAAAAAAATCGGGTTAGTATTACTTAATTATATATTTTAGTTATTTATATTTAGTTAGTAAATAAAAAAAAATACAACCAGTATCATACAGAGTACAACGCACGGCGTTTTGTTAGTGTAAATGAATATTATTTTTAGAATGATAGAATACTGTAAAACATATTATTGTGCAAACAAAAAGTCTTATCAAACCACCAAGAAAACGTACGTATTTTAAACAACTAAAATACCATACAGATGCTCCACAGAAATATATCACAATTCTTGTTTAAAAAATAAAAAAAATAAAAAAAATTGCATGAAAGCATTAGGGTAGTGAGGTTAAAACGGAGATGATATCTACTGTATGCTTCACACCGGATACTACAAGACCAATGTTCACTTCTGCAACAGGCGTGTTTTTAATATATCCCCGTTAACTTCACAAACACATTTTGTGGCGATGACTATACGGGAGCTAGCTCTTGTGCACTATATACTGTTGGTACCTGTTCTTAAGACATTTTACAGAAGAACAGGTGTGTCATTTGCAAAATCTCCTCTG
This sequence comes from Dreissena rostriformis, assembly GCA_007657795.1. Classification (NCBI taxonomy): domain Eukaryota; kingdom Metazoa; phylum Mollusca; class Bivalvia; order Myida; family Dreissenidae; genus Dreissena; species Dreissena rostriformis. The sequence continues at coordinate 10,092 of VMBQ01009031.1, forward strand.
GAATCTCTGGACGTTTTTCTATGTTAACGATAAGTATCTGCAGATGGAATTATCGCGGAAACATGCAGTTAAAATCATATATCATACCACGTGGTGCACATAGCCTGCTTACACATACACGATATAAGTTGTTTGTTCATTCCATAGATGTGCAAATCAATTTCTTCATCGCTCTGTCGCAGTCTTGATACCTATAATAGTGTTGTCTTCAATCCAAGACGAACGTGTGATGTGTGCCGGGTGAACACATTGTCTTCATCTCCATGGCTAGCCCAAGAGTGTTCTTCAACGATGTCTGCTCTTCAGGATATTGGTATTGAGCGACATCTGAAAATTGCATAATAATATATCATATAATAATGAAAATATCCACACAACTACTGGATAATGCCGCAATTTAAATACGTTTCATTTGTCATGTGTTTATTGCCCAACCTCAGCATAATTAATCATGCAAATACATTGTGAATAACATATAAACAATTTATTTGCATGCAGAGCATGCGATAAATAGTCGCCTAGCAAGCTTATAACAGCCTATGCGATTAGGCGACTACATCTACATAATCTAGCAAAAGCTTTAACCACAATCTGAACTGCAATGTGTAGCCCAACAATGCACAATATCAATACTGATGTAATTAAAACGTGAACACATTTATATAAAATACTGCATTTTTAATAAAATACATTACTCTGGCTTCGATTTACTTTGTGAAAAAAAAACATACGCGATTTTATTTTTTTCCGTATTAATTTGCCGCTGTAATAAATTGGTTTAGTTCAAATTAGTAGCGGTAAACACACAGCAATTGCAGAAGTTAATGTACATACATTGTTAGTTACATTCGCGTAAAAATCTGCTTTTTATTTTTGGAGGAAATGTGTTTGTTTCAAATCGACTTTGAATATTACCTTTGTGTTGATTCACCTAGTCATATACGTGCGAATCCTTTCCAATATTGGCGTGTCGCAGAATGGACACTCATCAACGTATAATGTGCAGTCCATGCAGAACATAAGATGCCTACATAGTAGGAACAGCGCGTTCACTCTGTTAATGTGACATATACGACACGTAAAACGCCTTTGTAAGTTCCCATACAAATTTCTCTCTGAAAAAGCAACACATCAATTAAAAAATGAAGCAAAAAGCGATTAATAATATTCAATTTGAAATTAATTCAGGACTATTGTAGCCAATGGACGGCGTACTGTTATGTAGCTTTGGTATGTTTTATATGTTTGTCAACATATAGTCAATTGCTATTTATGAAAACAAGCCAAAGATGGGTAACACCCTGGACAACCTCAACAAGTGCATCATTTTCTATTTCAGAATCGCTTTTTCCCACAAAAATACTTAGTAAGTACTAAAGCAAGTGTTCATATTCCAATTACAATCAATGTAAATAATACATGTACACTATAATGAAATCCCAATTTATGGCCGCGATACTAATACATTCATTTATATAATTTTTTAACTACGCATTCAATGTTAATTTAAAAAAAAACGCGTCATATTTATTATGTTTTTCAATGTTTTGATAAATTATATGTTGACATTTTAATATTGTCTTTCCCTTGCAGCATGCATATCGACGCTTGTACGTACATTTTTGTAAACGATTTCTTCGAATGAATGTATATTACCTGGTTCGATAAGATTGGCGGAATCCAAGTTAGGATCATCGAGGTCGTTCTGCTCAGTTGGGCTTAGTGCTACATCAACATAATTCCCATTTCCATTTTGATCCCTGTTGCCTGAAAAATCCCATATATTTACTTCAGAATCTTCCACGGCGTTGTAATATTTCATCGAAACACATTAAACTTAAATGAATCTATAAAACGTTAACCGACTCTTATAAAGCTTAAATCAAATTCACCAAGAAAAAATGTAAAACAACGAGGTGTATGTTGTAAACAAACACTTAATCAATGTGCATCTGAATGTTCAATCTTAGGTCAACGCAACCTATGGCTGCTATGGCAGAGCAAAAGCGTGCATATGGCACGTGAATTCAGTTTGTCCATAACAAATACGATGGCACAATTAATGGCTACTAAGTAAATTAAATATTAATACTATTAAAACTATTTATTAACTTTTTTTAAAATGCTTCATATTCGTCCAACCAGTTATGTTGTTCAAAGTCTTGGTAAATTTTATGTTGATATTAAAAATCGAGTGCATTCCCTTTATTCATATTAACGAAAACTTGTAAGTCAATGATTGCTTCACAGAAATGTTAACTACCTTGTTCGACAAGTTCGGGTAAAACCAAGTAAGGTTGCTCTATAGCGACGTGGTAATTTTGGTCGATCATACCAACATCGTCATAACCGAAGTCATGCTGGTGCGTTGCAGTCGAATGATGAGAAGTTCCTTGTAAAACATCCACAAGTGCATCATTTTCTCCCTGACCAGGTCCTATGGCGCCTGAAAAACATCGTTGTATACCTCAAAGGATTGGTCATAATGCAATCAAACTGAAAATTAATTTGCGAGTATACTCATGAACGAACTCGTCAGTATATTCTAGAACATGATTGAACTTAAATAAAATCGATTACACGATATTGCACTAAATTAGATGCTTGCAACAAATATCAAAAACCTGAGTCGTACTTTGTTCAAAATCGAAATTTTGTTGTTATAACGGTTATTTCTGGTGTAATCTCTAATCACAAAATAGTTGTTTTTATCAATCGTTGTCGTTACTTCAAAATAGTCCAAACGTTTTCATGTAATATAACAATTTTAAGGAACCTCAAGAACTAACTTAGAACAAAAATTGATCAAGTTACACTGTATTTTACTGATAACGATGTCTTACCAGTTGTTGGTCGTTCGTGATAATTGTAAAGTCTGCGAAAAAGGTTTAATGAGAGATACTTCAGTTCGAACTAATTTCATTATAAATTTAACTTAATTTCATAATGTTCGCACTTTTAATTCAAAAATGTGATACTGGGCATAATACGGATTCTCAAAAATGAAGAAAATTTATAACGCAGGTTTGACGAAACTGAACATATTCTTAGTTGTGATTAGATGTTCCTTTAATGTTATTTTAAAAACATAAACATCCGTTTCAATTTTGAACTGGAAAAACGTATATCACGAATATGTCGTTGAACACAACTGAACGTTCAGGCACTGTGCATCAAATATAGCAAAATCGAGCATTACTTTAATGGATACATTTAATAAATGTATTTACTGTTGAGTAAAATAGATTATATTAGACACCTTCTTGTTCCAACGCAGCAGTTGTTATGTTGCCAACATCCGTGTGTTGATCCTCAATTGTCTCGCAGATTGTTTGTTTGTGATGATTTGGTACAGGAAATTCATTAGGTATATGATCGTCGGCAACCTGGTTCGGCTCCGTTTGCTATTAAATGCAAATGTGGTTAGTATGTAATATCGCGTAAATGGGTACTGAATTGCATAGATTGTAATAAAAAAAGTAACTCACTCTAGCAGAAGCATATGTTGTCTGTTGGTTACGATTGATAAAGTCATCGCCTTTGGCCTCCCGTAAATATGGGCACTCCTTGAATTTGCAGTGTTCTATCCAGGGATCGTCTTCTTGCTGCCAATTCGCCAAGCCAGCACCACATGCGAAACATATACACTCATCCCCATCGCCTTTCAAAGAGAAAATAAAACGAATGCAAACTTAAACTGGAACCTGTGGAATAAGTAAAACATATATTAATATACCTATGTATATTTGAAAAATCAAATCTAGTGGTTATGCGCCATGATGGTTGCCTACCTTGTTCCGTACTGACAAGGGACTGTAATCCATACTTCACAAATGTCAAAGCACAAGTACAAAAGAGTTACATGGTTGCATTTTACAGCCAATAAAGAAATTAGAAAATATGAAGATAGACTTTCTGGGTCGTATGTGTTGGTAAAATAACCTGTCCGGACTAGCATACTATTGACAAACTACCGAAAAACACGATTGTATAGCGCCAAATTTAGACCAAGTATGTGTAAACTGCGAATTGCGAACATTGAATGTAAATACTTCAGATAGAGGAAAAGCTTTCTAGTTTATGTAACTTTTATCACGACATATGTTTTTTTAACTGATAGCAATGCTTCTGAATTCGATATCACGTGACTGCAGTTACGATTAATCTTATGGTGTGTTAACCGTGTCAACTACACATAAACTTAAATACCCGTGCAATACCACCCTGCCACTGCCATTTCTGTCGGCCTCTGCTTTCGGTGTGAAGGCCAATTGGTAAAGGTATCTACACGAGATTGAAATGTCCCGAACTGTTCGAACTGCGCTTCGTAGCCTCTAAGTGTATAACCTACAATCCATGTTTTAGTATACTGTGACTGTACAATATATTACAATTATACAATACATAATCTTTTTTGTATATATATGGGAATGATTTACTAAAAGTTAGTAGAGTACCACTACACATTGCAATATACCAATTATAGGGTTTTATCATTTTAGATATTTGTTTACAAATAGATTGCCAATAAAGTCAAAACTAAAATGTGATAAATGGATCGTGGCTAGTTTTGAACGCAGGTCCATAATTTGAACACATTTGATCTGGAATCAGTTGATGTTACATGCCAAATATTATCTTTTTTTTTCAGAAGATGGTTGCTAAAATGTATATACTTTTTTATATACACGTCTACATTAACCGATTTAAACCCGGCTAGGGCGGCGAGTTTGGATCCCATGAGTATTATCAAAAAACCTAGTAAAGGATTCCTATACGATCGTCTTTCTAAATAATTCCTTTCCGTTTCTGAGAAGGAACTGCTATGGAAGTTGTCATATATCATGTTACACCTATGACGTGGCCAGTTTTGACCCCAGGCAAATTACCTCGCCAGGTATAATACTATAAAACTATACACGCAAGATACACGTCTATAAAGCTATTTTTTAAATAAGCACATAAGTTCAGGTTTGTTTTACATAAAATGTAGAAGAAGCTTCAAACTGCCTTGTGCACTTTTGATTTACATTTTTATCAATTAATAACCCCACTTTCATAATGTCTCTTTGCTGATATAACAATAATAATATTAATACTAATAATAACAATAAACAAACGGACTTGTTTCCACTGTGCATTCTTCAGCATTGCCATCCTCAGAACTGCAAGAAAAAAATCATTTTTGCTTTCAATACGAATTAAGGTAAGAATTATATTAGGCATGTCAAATCGAGACAGACGACAGCTGTATTGAATAATAAATAGTTGTTTTACGACACTATAAGGTTATTTCTTTGTTAACCGCAACAAAATGTGTGCGTTATAATTATAAAACATCATAACATCGTAAAGCTTTACGTTTTGTATTATATCTGCATGGGAACATAATCACGGGCATTGTCAGTGTTATTCATTTTTCGGTGCGTTTGTCTGTTTCGTGTTCATTTTGGCAATAATGTACAAATCCTATTTGAGTGTATAATTCCTGGCTAGGTGTGCGGTGTCGGTCCTGTATATCGGTGTAAACCACCAAAGCTTTGCACTGATCGTGAACTTGTGCTGATCACACTTATAATAATTGTGCATGTATTTGTTTGCGTTTTGGCGTTTGAATTGTGTCTAGTGCATTTGGCTTGTTTCGAATCTCAGACAAAAAATCGCTCATTTGCCACACTAAAATGATCACGAGCTAAGTTAAGTTTTCACTCATGCTGATTTATTTGTAATTTCAGTTTGTTTATGTTTGATATGGGCAACATGTGAATCAGACCCTTTCTTTGAAGAAAGAAAACGGTATTATAATTACATAATTGGCTGTCGTCGATAAATAGTTATTTCTTCGTTTGTTGGACTATCTTCATCTGAAATTACATACGTACAATGTGTCACAAGAATTACATTAAGCTGATGAATGAATTAAACGTACATGCTTAAGCGAAAAAAAAAGTTTAAGAGATAATACATATAGAATTGTAATTGCAAATCGTATCGCACGACAGGCGCATTGATTATATACGTGTTTGACATATTATTCTTGAAAAAAAATAGGACATATTTTTAGTCAACCAAACATTCATTTTCTTGGAAGCACGATAAGTATCGAAGCCGGCCGAGCGTTTGAATTCACATACAAAATACTTCAGCTATTAGTATGATACGGAAACAGGAAGAAACACTAGTCGGCATGTCTTCCCGTTTAAGGTTTGGGATCCCGCTAACATAATCAACATCTGATAGTCGAAATGGCGTCATTTGCTAATATATTTAAAAAGTGAGTATTCCAATCTTGCACAATTATCCATTCTGCAAAGAATCTTGCAAAACAAATATCAAAGACGTCCTCATACATGTGCAAATTCATTTAACGCATTCTGGCGCATGAGGTCAATTTGTCCAATTCGATGCATTCCTATCAAAAACAGTGTTAAGTTGTGTTTGGAGGTTCGCAAAACTCAAACGACTAGGACCTATGTATATGAAATTATTCCCAAGTATTACGAACGATAGTTGTTATAGGTAAGGATGCCTCGGGTCGCGTAAAGAATATTAGATTTTTTCGTAAGCTATTTATTTCTCGAAGATGCGAGCTTTAGTTGAATGTTGCGCTTACTACCCAAGCTGTTCGAATCGTTTCACAATTGTTTTTTAACCTCCGACAGGACAGTACGCACGCACATTAAATCGTAATTTAGTTTCCACGTACTATACTCCTGACTAGATGTTATTCAACAAAAAAACTATGACAGAATCATATTGTTTCCTAAATTAATTAATTTAGTATGCATTTCACTTTATTAAACACTCGCAACGAAGAAAGATGAGTATATTGAATTCCTTAAGGTCGTTTGTCTGTCAGTCCATATGTCTGTATGTCTATAGAGTTAAATGTGTCCGACTTAGTTACCAAACAATTGTCAACGCCATATATTCACAAGTTCATGAATTGTCCTTATTCTATAAAAGCTGTGCATGAGCAAGATTAATTATTATACTGTTAGGTTTGCATACATGATTATTAATTTTTTATAATGTGCTATATATTAAGGCAGAACACTTCGTGATTAAGCTACATGAAACATTAACGGACAATACAGAAAGAATTGTTATAATACGTTGCATAATATGTAGTGACAGTCGATGAAAGCCAGTATTATGACGCCAAAAAAACCTTATAATTATGATATAAGGAACCCAAAACTGACAGGCTTTCTGATGGTTAGGTGTTTGCCATCAATGGCAGCGACGCAAAAAGGAAAATTCCCATTCTTGAGGAAATCGTCTGCCATTTGTGTCCGCTCCTCATGTGTGCACATTGCTGCACATAGAGCATGACCAACCTCTCTGACTATTTCAGGTTGGATGTTCTCAGCAACAAACCATGCATAGTGCATGCCTGAGTACTTGGTACCAGACACTAATTTGAAATCTGTATCCAACGGCTACCAGTACCAGATGCCTTGCTTCAAGAGGTGATGTCTGACCCTTGATACACATTAAATAATATATTTCATTTGGCATCCTAACACATTTCTTGAAGTTTCCAGGACTTTCCATGATATTATCGTATATGCCAAAATGGTACCGTATTCCGCGATGCAGCATTAGTCGTGACCACACGCGACGTGCTCTGGCTTATCTTCTCTTTCTTAAACGACATTTGACAAACTGGTGGATAAAAAGTTGTAGTTTTTTTTTTTTTTTTTTTTTTTTTTTTTTTTTTTTNGCAATCGACATGTCTTTGCTGAAGAGATACTAAATAAATGTACAAAACATTAGATGCGTTTTAGTTCGTGAATTGCTGTGTCACTCTTCTGAAAGATTCGTCTGCAAGGGAATGCCGTTCGGTTTTGGAAAGTCAATTAATCCGTGCAATTAGGTTTCATTCTTCATGAAATTTAGTTTCGATAAGCTACACTACGCAAATACTCTTACTAGTTCGTAAAACGATTTGAAATGGAAAGTGTTTGTGAACAAAAAACAAAAAAAAAACTATACCCACTCTTTTAACCGTAAAAGATCGAGTATCATAATGGCTCAAGATACGTCATTAAAACATGATAAAGCTATTTGAACGTAACAAATATGAAAATACCTATATACGTAACACTTAAAATGAATGAAACGACAATTTTAACAGCAGTTGAAGTGCAGACACGCTGCAAGTTCCCAGTAAATGTCAAAATTTAACCTAAACCTTTGGTCCATGTCCCATGTACTATGTCATATGATCATTATTAAGTTTAAATCACGCCATTATTTAAATTGTAATAGTTTTGAAAATCAATACTTAAACGTATACAACGATTCTTTGAGACAATCAAATAAAACGAATACAGTTGTGAGGAAAACAGAGAAGGGGAACGGTCTAGGTCGTGAATCTTATCTTTGCTTAAAACAACTTTCAAATTAAATATCAGTAACCCCAATGAAAGTAAGATAAAGACGTTAAAGGCGGTATGAATCGTCCCTTCATTCTGTCGGGTGCAACTTACTAACTTCCATGAGTTCTGTGTATATTTCTTTCAACTTGTTTAATTGCCTTTACTTAAAAACACGTTAAGTCAATCAACTAAAAACTCCACAGACTGACAGATCGTTCGAAGTTTTCTAGAATCACGTATCACGTTTATTTGGTAAGATTGCATTTCAAGAAAAGATGGGAAATTTAATAATTTATTTTTACTTTTTATATTTCTGATTGTTTTCTATTTTAACGGGTTTTATTTCGATAAACTAAAGTGTGTAATTCATAAGTTTTCAAATCATAAATCAAGATAACGACATCAAACATTCCAAATTTATTACTGTGTAGTTAAGTTTACATATACTTCTAAATTAACGACGAGTTTAATAAAATGTAACATTCGATGGTACATCAGTAACAATATACAAAATTGATCTTAACGTAAACGCGTAGTTTTGCACGTTTAAGTGCACTGTTTAAATCTTGAAGCCACAATCATCACAGAATCACTTTCGCTTTTTTATAACAAAGTATTTACTGAGGTATTTTATTACTCGTGAATGTAAGCTCATGAAAGATGTTTTCGAAGGAAGGTCATACCGTTGCTGTACAGCATTTTCTTGTTTAAAAAATGAAATTAAACGTAAATGCAAATATTCATCATAAATATACTCATTATATACAAAAATAAAAATTCATTTCTATAACAGTAATAAATAGGCATTTCTTACGAAAGTTGCATTTTTTCTCTTGTTATGATCCCGTTTTTCTATTGCACGTAAACCTTATTCATGCTTAACGCGTATACTTGGCATTATTACTTGCTGACATTTATCTAACTTCTATCATGTACGCGCATTTGGACACATACGGGCGTGCCGTAAGCGCAGTATTTTACCAAGATTCTGTGCAAAAGGATGACACATATACAAAATTGGACAAATCACATTTGAAGTGTCAACAAACGCCTCCATTTTATTACTGGAAGATGTTTATTTTGTTTACGCTAGCCGATTGGTTTAACATTACGTCGTGTGGATTTTTTAACCAATGGATACCGCTATTATCGTATTTGAATTGTAAATACATTGCACATTGGTGGCATAAAATATGTATGAAATAAAAATATCTTTATATACACCGATGTAAAAAAAGAAATGTATAGAATACATGTAGTAAACTCTATATAAAGAAGAGATCATTGCATTTTATCACAATACCATTGAAAGTTTAAATAATGAACTTCTGTTTATTTAGCCGTTTTTCGATTCTTTTATACGTATATAACCATACATATTGAAGTCAAATCAGAATACTCACAAGTAACAAAGTTACAAGTTGTGAGAATTTACATCTTTTATTAACAGGAATAAATGTGAATCCGATATTTTGTTTAAAAAATTATAGTTTCCTATTTCAAAGCAACTATGGCTAGATACGTTTATACTTATGGGTTCGGTACATTAAACAGTAGAGAATAGTAATAACTTCTAAGCTGATATGTTTTCCGAAGATTCATCATGCTTATATTTGAAAGGCAACACAGACAAGCACACGCACGCACACACATACACACGCACGCACTTTCACAAAAACTTGGCAACACAGTAACCATAACGTTGCAAAATGAAGTCCGTAATAATACAATAAAACATACGTAATTGTAATACCTTCGGAACTTGAACTTCCAGGACCTGGGTTTGGTTCTACGCCAGAAATCATTAATAGTATAAGAATGCATCTACGCGGCAACATGTTTGGGGATTTAGGCGCAAGGTCCATCTCGTTTAAGCCTTAAACAAAAATACAACAACAACAACAACATTTTTTCAGCAGTAAAGCTTATACAAGCTCATAGCCTACATTAAATACTTAATAATACATGTATACGAATTTTAAGTTAGATTTAAGGGATATAAAATAGTTTGCATGCTATAAATTTAATGCATTAACCTGAGAGATTTACCAAAACTAACGGATCGGGGTTACGTGTTACGTTACGTTATGTGTAAACTTATACAACACATATTTGTTTTGCCATACATATTTAAGATTTTACCACATATATTTTACTTTATACAACAT
>VMBQ01009031.1:22087-33563 GCA_007657795.1 Dreissena rostriformis
TACCACACAGACATGGAAATAACGAGTATATATATATATATACAAATATACCATATAAATTTGGAAGCATTGAATTTTGCGACGTTTGACACGCCACAATTCTATATGCAGTATAGTGTGATGTCCGAGGCGGACATTTAAAACATAAGTCTGAAAAACACAAAAAACATGGTTTATAAATAACATATGTACCAAAAGGACCAGCTTCAATGCATCGCGGATTAAATCAGTACTATTGAAAAATTGTCTTATTGTCACCATTGCTTAATAGAGTTGTGCGGGCGATAAACAAATTTGAACATGGGTTGTCAACTGCATGATGTTATATAATCGACCTCACAAATCTTGTACGACCGAAGAAAATCCTTTTGGATTAAAAAGATTAGACATTTTAACAAAAATTAAATGCATGTGTTTTCAATTGAGTCGTACAATATAGTCTTTGATATAGTAAGCATATGTGAGCGGTCATGTTACTATTAACATGTACTGTTATTTGTGTTTACTTGTTTATGATTGAAAGATGAATTCTCAAAGACAAAACTGTTTTTATCACATTTAAAATCCAATACAAATTTAAAAACTCAGTCTTGAGAGAGTTATAACAATATTTGTAATTATTTCTGCAATGATTTTCATTATTTTAGCGATTTATCTCTTATCATTTAATGTCTATATTATATAATATACAGACTTCCAGACGATTGTAAAAAGAATACAAACATTCCCATTAATTAACAATACTAATTAAAATTGTAATTGCCATTTAAAATTTAAATAATCTTTCATCTGTTTTGAATGAACCGTAATATAATATCGAATATCAAAATTGAAAAAAAATCCTTTCAAAAGGCATACAATTATATGGAATATGTGTAATTTAAAGTTCAACTGTAAGATACCATGCACACAGATGAACAACTTGATCGGTATCAGTTCCTTTTAAAAATGACAGAGCTGATATCATATCCGTAAAATATACTAATACATACAAAAAAGCAATGTTCTGGCCTAATGAATTGCATGTTCACCAACTGATGAGTTTGGGTAATGTGCGTTTTCAGTTTTGATTAACCTTATGAAGCTTTGTATGGCGAATAAGGCAGTATTCACTATGTTTAAAGAAATCATATAATTTATTTTGTAATTTCAAAACGCTATGTGGGGAAATCTGCTAACAACATATTGCATCGAAAAACACAATATGACAATATATGTTTTAAGATGTAAATATTGTGGAAGAATTATAAAAAGACTGCTTTGAAGTCTTAATTGAACAAGATAGCAATGTGAAGCACACAAGAATATTTGAAGTAGCTTACAGAAATGCTTTTTTTTAGTAATTTGAGACGTGAGGTCAACAAGACACAAAACATCATAACTATAAATGTACTTGCAGTTGTTTGAAAACCTTTATTTTCGACGTCGTTGTATTCTGCAGAGCCATTCGTCGAGTTAGTGACACTTTTTCGCTTACGCTTAAAGCGGAATTACCCGATTTTAAAGCCATATGTATGTACATCGATTATCATGGTACTTGCAGAAATGTTCTATTTACAATATACCTTTTTTTCTTAAGTTATATAATAAATACCTGACAAGAATAACCACATTTTGGCAATTGACGTTTACGCTGCATCCTTTTTTGGTACTCCACCCACCTGAGCTTTTGTTCAGCCCCGTTATTAGCGAAACACATTATTTTTCATGACTCTTAATTTTCGGCCCAACGGGTTTTTTGACAAAATTGATGACTCTTTATTTTCGGACATTTTATTTTACAACGCTATTTTACCATAATTCTGCACTGTTTCGCGTATCTGGTGACACTTCGATCATGCTTTATTACAACCGTATTACAACCGTATTAAGGTCATAAAACCTGGCACACGAATGCCCTAGACCAATGGACCGTTGCATTTGCATTTTTTGGGTAGATAAACATGTAAAGCGGTAATAGTCCATGGTTTGACCCATCAGCTTCAAGTGGAACATACATACAATTAATTTATGCGATACGATGTGGTATTTTACAAGCACGTGTTATAATTCTTGTAAACAATTAACGCTTGACACATTGCATACCCGTATCCGATCGTCAATGCACTATTTTTAGTGTCTCTTAATTTTCGAACAGACTTATAGTTTTTCTTAATTTTCAGACATCTGTATTTTTGAATATTCATTGTATCTAAATTTTCGGACACGAAAAAAGGTGTTTTTTTAAGTGCCCGAAACCTAAGAGTAATAACGGTATTAAAGAACTTCACATAAACAAGCGTGACTCGTTTATACGATGTATTTTATTCCATATTCAAATGACATATCGGAATTAGTTTTAAGGCTTATTATAATTGTAATCGACATATATATTCTTAAATAAACTCTTTATATCCTTAAGATGTAAAAGAAAATCATTCTGCTAGGTAGTCTTATATCATAACTTGTTATGTTTATATGCTGTTCTTATCTGTGTTCTCTTGTTATGTGTGTATGTGTGTACGTATGGTATGTGAATGTATGAGCGTGTGTGTGTGCGTGCGTGCGTGCGTGCGCGCGTGCTTGTGTGTATTGAATTAATGAACTTAAATCATTTTCATTGACTGTATGCATGTCATTGACCTAAAAATTATTTATATATATATACTCTAGTTATGTTACTTATCTTTGTAAATAATCTAATGGCTGTATTGAGTTGCTTCATTTTGATCTCTTGTATGTGTATATACTCGATTGTATTCAATTGTTTATAATCTGTATTATATGTTTGCTCTTCATGAATGGAGGGAAAAAAGTCTATCTATCTATCTACACAAAATTTAAAGGTTAGCTTTTAGCATATTAACGAATGCGAACATGGTTCAATACACAACTGTAAATTGCTGGCGAAATAGTCTGCTAGTAAACAACCATATAAAAAAAAAAATGTGTAACAGCAATGAATAAATAAATCTTACTTGGTTTTGAATTCCTAATTTATTTAAATATAGCAATTAATATATGGAATGTCAAGAACTGTCGTTTTTAATGCTAAACATTATAAAACTTTGAAATAAAAAAATAAAAAACCTATTTGATAAAACTGTATTTACTTTCTGTTTAGATTCATTAAACATTTGAACATATTATAGTGCTGAAGAGTTTAAAAATAGAATACAAATTCCAATTATAGTGCTGAAGAGTTTAAAAATAGAATACAAATTTCCAACTTTTATCTATTTTTAACCTGGTATTTCCACATATGCCTATTTTAAGTTAAAATTCACAGTAATGATCTTGTATACTATACACATAAATCAAGTTTTCACACTCAGTATAAAGCTGTTCAAACATGTGGTGGTCATACTCGGTAATCAGTATAAAATATTATGCGAACGACCGTATCCAATACATGATCATTGATACTACAATATTTGTATACTCAATTTCCGGTTCAAGGTTCACCGATAGGCAAATTGACAAAATTGAGAAAAAAATAACATGTTTTAGATTTGCACATTTTGGAATGTGTTGTTAGTTGCGACGAAACAGTAATACTTTATACGAATCTGTTGATTATTTGAAACATTAAAAGTACAAAGCATTACAAACCCGAACGATCTAATTATAACCACGGAATCCCAGCTCATGTATACAAGAATATATAGTATTATTTTGTATGTTTAGTTTGTCATGTTTGTTGTTGATATACGTGGTTAAAATAATAATAGCATAACAAAAACAGTTAAAAAGCTTGTTACTTTTTTATTTTTTATTATTATTTAACACAACAATAATTTGAAGTAAACAAGCTATTACGAGAACATGTTAGATCAACCCCGTGAATCTAACACTGTTCATCATTAAAACCGAATCATGATATAAATTATTACATGCAAATGCATCATGATGCCATCATATAGACGGCATAATCTAAAAAAAAAAGCATTTATTAATTTATTTATTACATGATTAAAGAATTCTCATTATCCCCACGCTTTTAAAGCGTGGTGATATTTGGTTATCTCCGCCGTCTGTCCGTCCGTACGTCCTGGCCACTATCTTCTCCTACACTATTAGCACTAGAACCTTGAAACTTACACACATGGTAGCTATGAGCATATGTGCGACGGTACACAATTTGGAATTTTGATCTGACCCCTGGGTCAAAAGTTATGGGGGTTGGGGTGGGGCCGGGTCAGACATTTGCACTCATTTTACTTACAACATGCGGCGTAACTTTTGACCCAGGGGTCAGATCAAAATTCCAAATAGTGAACCGTCGCACATATGCTCATAGCTACCATGTGTGTAAGCTTCAAGGTTCTAGTGCTAATAATTAAGGAGGAGATAGTGGACAATGGGGGTTGGGGTGGGGCCGGGTCAGAGATTTTCACTAATTTTTCTAGGTTATTTTACATTACCTTTTTCATTTCTACAACGATTTACTTCAAATTGATACTGAACATCTCTTACAATAGACAATATAATACAATACGGTAAATCTCAACTATGCATGGCCCCATTACCAACCATGGGGCGCCCCGCCCACATAGACCACGCCCACCCAAAATTTTGTTTTAACATAACTTCTTCATTTATTCACCAATTGACTTCAAATTAATACTGAACATCTCTTATGACAACACGGTCTATCTCGACCATCCATCTCCACATTACCCACCCCAGGGCCCCGCCCACATAGGCCACACATTCCAAAATTGCCTTTTACTATAACTTCTTCATTTCTACACCGATTCACTTCTTATTGATACTGAACTTCTCTTATGACAATACGTGCGGTTTGGAGATACGCGTCGGCCTCTGCCATATACTGTTTACCATACGTCCTTTGGATAAATGTACACCTTCAACGGGATGTTGGCACAACTGTACCTGTATGTTACATTTGTAAGAAGGTTATTCGTGCTAGATATCCAAGTCCTATTGGCAACTATTATGGTTTGTTCCAGGAAGAGGATAAGGATGGTGAAATCTGCAGCTTAAGTGTTTACTATTATTAGCTATTTCTTGTATTAAATTTGTGTTAAGGACACTCAGTGTATTAATTGCCGACGCGGGACAATCAGTAGTTCTTGTAGTAACAATATGCACGAAATTTACATTAAGTTCCACGCTGTACTTCACGACACTGTAGTTAAGTATAAACTTCATAGAAGTATGCGAGGTTTTATAAAAAGTTGGAATATGCGTTGTTCGAATAAATGTCTTTACTTCAGAGAACTGTCCTTTTTATGGGAGAAATATCGTCCATATGCCCGTTTAAAATTTCTGATAAAATCAAAACAAAAATAAATAATGAATAATAAAACCGTACACTGTTTCATTGTGTATACAAAGGTTAATTGGCTTGACGTTATTATTATGAACATTATAATGCAAGTAATTAAGATTAGATCATTAAATAAAGTAAGCATCACTGATGATTGAAATTCGTAACAACCATTTCTCCAATTAAACGTTGCTTGCATTCGTTAATAACAGCACGCTAAGAGCTCTGCTTACAGAATAACGTTTTTGACTGCTTTCTGTAAAAAAAAATAACTTGAACAGTAAAAATTGATGAAGTAAACACATAAGCTGCAGATTTCACCATCCTTATCCTCTTCCTGGAACAAACTTTTATAATTGCCAGTAGGACTTGGATATCTAGCACGAATCACCTTCTTACAAATGTTACATGCAGGTACAGTTCTGCGACCATCCCGTTGAAGGCGTACATTTATCCGAAGGACGTAGTGTAAACAGGCAGCATGTCGCATCGAGCGATTCTTGTCTTCCACATCTACCGCCTGATGCGCCACCCATCGTTCTGAAACGTTTGATGGATGTGGAGGATGAGAGGATTAGTCAACACTAATGCAATTTCCTAACAAAATATAACAACATACAACAAAGGCAACATCACTATTAAATATATATGTATATGAATATAAGTTTCCATTTCTTTAGAATGCAGGTTCATATTTAATAGTGTTTGGACACAAATTAAGCTGACTTTTGTCAAATTTGTATTCAAAGTTAAGACAAAGTAATGGGTAGTTTTCACATTTTTGGACAATGATATTACACATTTCAATATACACTTAATACAGTGTCGGATCATTTTTCAAAATCTTCGTTTTTTATTGTAACTTAAATCATCATGTTTTTTTCTTTGCTCATGAAGCGACACAAACCTCTCATCCGCTTCCGTTTCAAAGCATCTTCCGCTCTCATTACGTTTCTTTACTGTAACATTATAATCTAACTTGTAATTCATAAAGTAAGTTAATTGTCTTGTTAAAAATGATTAATTAAGCATTTAAAAGCATTTGATATTTAAGGAATGTTTCTAGAAAAATCCCGCATATTTGGCTTGTTTCTGTGGCAGTGAATGAAAAATTATTGATCAGTATCTCAGTAGAGTACAGAGGGCATTCGGTGAGCTTCGTCAAACGCGAAGGGGATTGGGTAATGTCGGTTGTTTCCGGATCGTGCGTTTCCGTTGGCTAGGTTGCGGTAAGTTCACCTGTTTATAAGGGCTTGCAAATTGGCAAGTTGGTCAGTAGCGGATCCGTGGTCTAGTGGTAACACACTGGCTTCACAATCCAGAGATCGCTGGTTCGATCCCCCGCTGCACCTAACCTACTAACCCGTCTTTCGCATGAGACGTTAAACCGAGGTGCAGTGTACTAGGTGCTATACACCGGGCACTAAAAAGACCCAGGGTCACCTCTGGAACGGGGTGTCTCCTGTATCTTGCACTATCCCCCGTAACCAACTAACAGGTCTTTCTGGGGGCGATGGCCATATGGGAGACAATCCCGGTGCACTCGATAAAAATGAAGACACACACACAAGTTGGTCACTTCTCCTGCGAATGCGAGCAGATCAACATCTGAAGAAAAGGTACGGTACCCAAAAGAACATTACTCTGGAGTATTTGGATAATTACGTTGACTTCGAACGGTGCTGCCCGGGCTGCAGAGTTCCTGTTGCCAGTGTAGATGTTCTTCAGAGGGTTCGAGTCTACGGAAGTCCTTCGAGAGAGTGGCGGAAGCTTCACCAAGGGCTTGACGAAGGGTTACAGCTTGATTGGGGTGACGAAGAGCTAGAGGTTCATAGAAGTGTGAACAAATTGAACGTAGCAGCTTCGTTGACGGCAACGGTTCTCTGTTGTCGCATTGTTTATATTTGTTGCGACCTGATAATGTTTAGTTTATAATCATAAGGCAGACAGCCTGAGAAAAAATAATTATTTGAATTGTTACTTTGTAATTGGCCTTCAGAGGGCTTCGAAAGGCACATCGTAATTGTGAGGATGCGCACATAGCGATCGGTGGCGGACTCAGGAATTCTGCCTCGCGCTACAGAACCATCAACAATTGCATTAATGCAATATTTTTTAAGTCTCTAATTTAAATGCAATTGCAAATTGTAATGCAAAACAACGATGTGCATTTCAATCACAAAATACAAAATTCAATGAACACAGAAATATTACATATTTTTTATGGTTTTAAAAGTGAAAGGATATTATTGTTGACAGACTCTATAGAATATCTAACATAAACAAATAACAACAGACAAGCAGCATGAAAAGCAAAACTCCAATTGCATTTATATTCAAACTCATTTTTACGTATATAAGTTAATTGTATAAATGTATATACAGTTTTTCAAAAGACATATATTTGTATTATATACATGGTTATATGCATACGAGTAGAAATCATTGAACAGTAGAATTGTAACAGTAGCCAAAAAAATGCATGTATCAATATTTTGAAAGGTTTGATCATGACAAAATGTTAATATTGTTTTTATAAGATCCTTGCAATCGCACATACAACATACTTTCTTTCAAAAAAGCACTTTAAACGATCAAATAAACAAAAATGAAATGAAACAAATAAATATGTTTATACACGGACCTTGATCTCTCTGTCTAAAGTCATCAATAACAACCGCATATATGACACACGATGATCTTTCGCTCAACATTCATCAAAAACCATCGCATATAGGACAAACGATCACAATGTCACAAGAACAACTTCAATCCTAAATTGAGCCATGCCACTTCATTCTTAATAAACGAAATCTATATAAAGTAGCATAAAAATAATATAAAATCGATCCACTTCAAACATGTAAAAATCATAGAACATACTTATAAAGCATTTATGCTTCTTCATTCACCATGGGAGATAAGGCTAGCGAAATTTAAAAGTCGCACAAATTTAACAAGACATCTCATAGGTTTCCATAACCAATCTTGCAGGTTAGTTCAGCCAATTCAACCAATCAAACGACGTGTTTCAAAATATTAACAATGCAGGCTGTTTTCGCTTTGTCACATTACCGCTACCCGTTCGCTTTTATCGTATTAACCGCTATCCTCCCAAATAAGCTTTGCTTCCCAGACTTTATTCGAAGAGTATTTATACATGAATTGTAACTTCACTGGTCAGTATTATCAATATTTATCAAAACGAAATTGTGCAAGCCAGTCCTCGCACGGTATATAATGTAGTTATAACGGAATAAATACCAAGGTTTCCGACGGTAACTTTAAGTTCCGTTATTATTGTCAATACAGTAATCAATATTTATGTATACACCAACTAGTTTTATATCTTATCATTAATTATCAAACCGCCAAAAACAAAAAATATATTTAACACGGCGGAAAAGAAAATTGCGTGCATGTAAAAAACCAATTGCCTTATGTTAACATAAGTTTGTATTTACATTAAAAATCGTTTTATTTGATAGCGAACATTTTAAGTGACACAGATGCTTACTTAGTTGGCAATAAAGATTGATTTGCATGACATTTATTTAATAAACCTTGATTTGAAGGATCTCCAAAATTATTGTCAAGTTGTTAATATCTATTTGCATGTTTGAAAACGGTTTTGTTTGGTGAACAACAATTTCAAACATCGATGAGAAAAAGTCAATCTTAAATTAATCGTAAAACTTTGTCAGAACGTAAACACGAAGCAAGATTTTTGCAAGAGAATACTTGTCTTATTATTGAATTGTACGTCTTTCCAAATAAAAGATATTGAACATCGTTTTCAAAATTCATGGGATAATAACAAAAAGTAAAAATAAAACAACATTTATAAAAACTTAACACAAAATGAGCCAACAAAGTGTGTGTTTTTTAAACTACTTAGATAGGATACATATACATTAAGCGTGTACAATATTGTATATTGTGACGACTCTTTTTCGCAGTGTTCACTCCTGTCGCATTATTGCATTCATTCGTTATATATATTAGCATGCAAACCAGAAAAAACGCATGCTTTGTTAGCTATGTCATATTACAGTTAATGCATACCCAGTGTAGTCCTTGTATGTAAGGGCTACGGACTTTTCCAGGGTATTTGTCATGACATATACATTGCGTGGAATAAAAATCACTGTATTATAACATGCAGCGTAATTGAGCATTATGCGAAAGATGGTTATGAGCAAAGCGAGCTCACTGTGTGAAAATTCATGTTTTATTGTATGAAGCTGTATTTGATAGTAGTTGGTGACGATTCACTAGCTATTCTTATAAATATCACCAATATTTCGTGTAGCTAATATTTTTGCTGAACAATTAGATAAAGTCATATTTCTATTTCATTGTTTGGACTTATTTCAATGTGACTGAAACAAATGCCATGTGCCTTCTCTGCGGCGTGCACGCTCCCTGGTCAAGAGAAGATAAATATTCAAGTCATCCAACTTTAATGTTGCGCATTGTTTGATTTGAATTATGGGAAACTGTATAATTGTCTATAAAGCAAACCACCCCAATCCTTATAATGGTGTAAGTGGATGTTCAAGTCAATAGGGAACATCGGAAATAACCGATGATAACTAATATTCATGTATGTATAAAGTGTGATAAATGAAATTGAAATTATAATGTTCGGTGCATTTATGGCTCATATACACGTGTAGTCGTGTATACAGCTTCTTTCGAATCAGAACAATTGTTAGCACGTGTACGGTTTTTGAATTAAACATGGTTTAAAAGTTATCGATCCATGCTTATTTAGCCTGAATGATCATTCTGGTGCAAGTAAAATTCTTATACATGTTAGCTGATTGATCATCCCATAAATGTGCGAATCCTTTCCTTAATCGGTCTCCGACAGTCTGGACATATATCGATGTACTGCGTGCATTCCATACAGTACTTGTGATGAGTGCATGGTAGAAATAAGGCGTTTATTTGGTTTCTGTGGCACACATGACATAGCAGTATGCTCTTTAGTCGTTGATTTTGATCAATCAAAGTTTCTGAAATTATAATTGTATTTGGTTTTAGTTAAACGAACTACAACATCCGGCCTAATATCACATAGTGAATGAAATTTCTGAAAAAACTGGCACAATCCATGTCGTTTATAAGTCACATTTGCAAGATAATACAAGATTATAAATAGCGTATTATTATTAAAATATAATGGTACATGTAGGTGGATATGCACAATATTTCTTTCAAACATAACTTCGGCATTCATTCAGAAGGGGTATCATTAAGACAATAGATTCGCAAAATGTTGACATTTTGTCAGACATCGATAAACACTGTCTAATATATACAGCATTAACACACAGAAAACGTGTCTGTATACTTTGTCGATCGATCAAGAAGGCAGAACATAAAAATAGGACACAATTGAATATCGAGTGCAAATGAAGCTTTAAAACTTTAAACATTAATAATATGTTATTATCTTATTACCTGTTGATTGTGGACATGGCGATGGTTGCGTTATGAGATTCTCGTCAAGTGATTTTCTCTCACGTATTACCTCCATACGTGTTACAATTTCCTCAACGTCTGGATCTCTAGTGCCTAAAATGTATTTACAAATGTTTCATGTGGGATTTGATATTTACCAAGTTAATACACATTTCACAGAGAACTTTAAAAGACATAAAACATGTCACCAATATAGAACAAGGCTTATCATAAAACAATAAATATAATTAATAGTATTAAATCATGTACTACAAAAGAGATTGAGCATTACAACTTGTGTCAAAAATCACATTTGAGGTTGCACAATAGTATGTGTCAATCTGCTACAATAATTATTATGAACAACCTTGTTGAACAAGCTCCAAGACCGCATGTCGAACATCGTCTACGGGAAAGCCCATGTCATTTGTGATCATGTGTCGATGTTTCTCCACAATCCTTTGAACAAGTCGATCATCAATTGTTAAAGCAGCCATAGCGCCATTCATCTCCTCATGCTGACCCGATATGGTTTCCTGGTTCAATATATACTCATGAATGTAAAAATAAATAGAATATGCAGAAGTGCTTAACAGAAAAAAAAAGAATGATCACACTTACACTTGCTGCTTGATCTGCTGACAATTGAATAAGGTTGATAAATTCATCCCCTTTTACTTCGCGTGCATATGGACAAGCCGGAAACCATCGACAGTGTTCTATCCAGGGATCATC
>VMBQ01009032.1:3405-35309 GCA_007657795.1 Dreissena rostriformis
TGGGGGGGGGGGGGCTTATAAATTTGTAACTGTCCTTCCGTCAGTCTTATTTTTTGTCACACGTTACTTAAACTGTTTAACTGTCCGACTGATGACATTTCACGAACATTTTGAACTTAAGCATGACGAAATTTAGTCAAGTACTTTCATAAAATTTTGTTACAACCAGCGGAATGTGTTGGGGATGTGTTGGGGATGTCTAATATATTTTCCACAATCATACTTTTTCTGTATACGGATAATTTCCCTTTAAGAAGGAAGGATGGACGTCATTAATTAAACAAATTAATAGCGTTTTGCATTCCTCATTTGTAATGACACACATTAAAGAATTCGTATATTTTATAGCACAACACGTGATGTATATATTTGTTCCACTCATATGATACAACAAATGCGTCGCGCATGACAAAATTCGTCGAGTTGAAACAAGGGGTGATTAATGAAGTCGTTAGGCATGTGACCAAACAGCGCATTAAGTAATTAGATTTTAAAGATAATTATTTTAGTACAGGTGATATGTTTGTTATGGTTTACTAGAAACTTTCTTTTGTTAAATAATTGAATCAAAGAATGAAATATAAAGCTCAAAGTAAGAAGAAAGAAAAACAACCTGACCAAAACTCGCGCCACAAAAGCGCATTCGGTAATTGAATTTAGTAAAAATTATTTCAGTTAATGTGTTTGTTTTTTATTTAACAAGAAACTTAAATGTTAAGCGATTTTAATAAAAAAAAATGATTAAAAAGGTGAAATTAAGAAGAAAAGAAAACAAGCGGTTTCCTTGTTTGATGTTACTGTGACAACCTTGGTGCTTTGGTTTTGATTATCAGACAGGCAAGGTGTAATGAGCTCGTTTTTATACACGAGCATGTGACAAGGAGTTTTGTTCGCCAGAAGACGTTTCGTTTATATAAGCCTCGCTCTGTGAAAACGGGAGTAAATGCATGTGCGTAATGTGTCGTCCCAAAGTAGTCTGTGAAGTCTGCACAGGCTAATCAGGGACAACACTTTTCACCTAAACTGGATTTTCGCTCAGAAGAGACTTCCTTTAAACAAAACATACAATAACAGCGGAAAGTATCGTTCCTGATTAGCCTGTGCAGTCTACAGTCTCGGACGCACATGTATTTAACCCCGTTTTCTCAGAACGCGACTCATATTTATTTGTGTTCTGAATTTGGGTTTTATATCATACAAAAAAGAGAATTTCTTTGGTATAGACCTTTGAAATTTTTGAGTCCAAAGAACTAACTATCATCATAATAGGTGGGAGACTTGCCATCTAAGTCATTAATTTGCATGTGACGGTGAGTAAGAATAGCGCTACAACAGTGTTTGAATAGCGCTACAACAGTGTTTGAATAGCGCTACAACAGTGTTTGAATAACGCTACAACAGTGTTTGAATAGCGCTACAACAGTGTTTGAATAGCGCTACAACAGTGTTTGAATAGCGCTACAACAGTGTTTGAATAGCGCTACAACAGTGTTTGAATAGCGCTACAACAGTGTTTGAATAGCGCTACAACAGTGTTTGAATAGCGCTACAACAGTGTTTGAATAGCGCTACAACAGTGTTTGAATAGCGCTACAACAGTGTTTGAATAGCGCTACAACAGTGTTTGAATAGCGCTACAACAGTGTTTGAATAGCGCTACAACAGTGTTTGAATAGCGCTACAACAGTGTTTGAATAGCGCTACAACAGTGTTTGAATAGCGCTACAACAGTGTTTGAATAGCGCTACAACAGTGTTTGAATAGCGCTACAACAGTGTTTGAATAGCGCTACAACAGTGTTTGAATAGCGCTACAACAGTGTTTGAATAGCGCTACAACAGTGTTTGAATAGCGCTACAACAGTGTTTGAATAGCGCTACAACAGTGTTTGAATAGCGCTACAACAGTGTTTGAATAGCGCTACAACAGTGTTTGAATAGCGCTACAACAGTGTTTGAATAGCGCTACAACAGTGTTTGAATAGCGCTACAACAGTGTTTGAATAGCGCTACAACAGTGTTTGAATAGCGCTACAACAGTGTTTGAATAGCGCTACAACAGTGTTTGAATAGCGCTACAACAGTGTTTGAATAGCGCTACAACAGTGTTTGAATAGCGCTACAACAGTGTTTGAATAGCGCTACAACAGTGTTTGAATAGCGCTACAACAGTGTTTGAATAGCGCTACAACAGTGTTTGAATAGCGCTACAACAGTGTTTGAATAGCGCTACAACAGTGTTTGAATAGCGCTACAACAGTGTTTGAATAGCGCTACAACAGTGTTTGAATAGCGCTACAACAGTGTTTGAATAGCGCTACAACAGTGTTTGAATAGCGCTACAACAGTGTTTGAATAGCGCTACAACAGTGTTTGAATAGCGCTACAACAGTGTTTGAATAGCGCTACAACAGTGTTTGAATAGCGCTACAACAGTGTTTGAATAGCGCTACAACAGTGTTTGAATAGCGCTACAACAGTGTTTGAATAGCGCTACAACAGTGTTTGAATAGCGCTACAACAGTGTTTGAATAGCGCTACAACAGTGTTTGAATAGCGCTACAACAGTGTTTGAATAGCGCTACAACAGTGTTTGAATAGCGCTACAACAGTGTTTGAATAGCGCTACAACAGTGTTTGAATAGCGCTACAACAGTGTTTGAATAGCGCTACAACAGTGTTTGAATAGCGCTACAACAGTGTTTGAATAGCGCTACAACAGTGTTTGAATAGCGCTACAACAGTGTTTGAATAGCGCTACAACAGTGTTTGAATAGCGCTACAACAGTGTTTGAATAGCGCTACAACAGTGTTTGAATAGCGCTACAACAGTGTTTGAATAGCGCTACAACAGTGTTTGAATAGCGCTACAACAGTGTTTGAATAGCGCTACAACAGTGTTTGAATAGCGCTACAACAGTGTTTGAATAGCNGGTTTCATGCATAGGGTTTCATGCATGGTGTTTCGTGCATAGGGTTTGATACCTATGGTTTCATGCATGGTGTTTCATGCATAGGGTTTCATGCATAGGGTTTCGTGCATATGGTTTCATGCATAGGGTTTCATGCATGGTGTTTCGTGCATAGGGTTTGATACCTATGGTTTCATGCATGGTGTTTCATGCATAGGGTTTCATGCATGGTGTTTAGTACATAGGGTTTAGTGTGTGTGGTTTTGTGTATGATGTTTGAGATAACGGTTTAAATGCCCATCATTTTTGTGTATAATGTGAGTTCATACAATCAGTTTCATGGTAAAAGATTCGAACTTGAGGGTTCCTGGTCGAGTTTTATCAGAGAGAAATCAGGATAGTAGTTTGGGGAGATAGGTTTTGATTATATTTGTCCTGTTTAGAGTAGTGTAGTATCGTGTAATTATCGTTGTTATTTTTGTTTGTTTCCAATCAACTTGGCAAGGTAGCCACAAGGAAAATTCATTATAACCATTCTGTATGATTCGTCCGGTGAGCTAGCCGTTGTTGTATATATATAAGGGACGAATCGTTACAAAATTTGACGCCCAACGTGGGGCCAAGACGTGTTTTAATAGAAACGCTCTTACCCACAACTGACAAGTGCACAAGGCCAGGAAAAACAGGAGTTGATGCGGGAATCGGTTGCGGAACGATTGGGTAAATCGGTTGCGATCAAGGAAGAAAGTACGCAATTGGAGTTGGAAAAGAAGCTTTCGGTACTAGAGGAAGAAATAAATCGTACCAGGGCACAGTATAACAACTTGGTTACAACAACTCCTGTTCGTAACACAGGCCTCGGCATTCCACATGGACGGCCAGATGTTTTAAAGATCATAGAGACTGAAACACCAGTTGGGGCATTAGGGGTCCCAGACCAGTCGATACCTCCCGAACAGCTGACCAGGGACCAGCTTGAGGCTCGTCTGCAAGGCCTGCTCAGCAAGAAGAGCAGACTGGATCGGATGCTGCGGGATGAGTTCACAGTTCCTTTGATGCCAACTCGGTCGGAGGACATGAGCCATGAGCAGCTGGCCAGCAAGCTGCAGGAGCTCCGGAATAAGAAACGATGCATGGATGACGTGCTCAGGGAGCTTCAGATGCTGAGGGCCAATCCGGCGTTCACACTCAACAAAGGTATTAGAGGTGTGGGTGATGCAGCCTCCCAAGCCGTTTCCCCTCAGCCGCAGTCCAGAGACCTGGTTCTAGAGTCTGGGGAAGGGACACAGGA
Source organism: Dreissena rostriformis (assembly GCA_007657795.1). Taxonomy (NCBI): domain Eukaryota; kingdom Metazoa; phylum Mollusca; class Bivalvia; order Myida; family Dreissenidae; genus Dreissena; species Dreissena rostriformis. The sequence continues at coordinate 7,608 of VMBQ01009032.1, forward strand.
GCGGTGTTCGCTCGTTGAACTGAATACCTAAACAGTTCTAAATCATACATTTGATAGTGTATTTAATTGTGTACGTGCAAGCAGCACCATAGTATATGAATGTCAGTTTTGTGAACTCGTTTTGCAGGAAGCAATGATGTATATATATTTCTTTTGGTTTTATCATACATATTGGTTGAATCACATCGTTGTGTTGGAAGTAATAAATGGCTAGGGAAGTCAAACACAGTGTGTTTAAATACATGCCGGACGCATGTTTCCGGAGGCGTGGGTAATGTAGCGAAAATGCTGCCAGTCAACTAACTGTTTTCTTGGTGGCTTGTAACCCCAAATCCGGAAGTTGATTGTCGTAAAACCATTGTCGTAAAAGTTGATCTCCCTGTTCAGTCTACATGGACTGGCCCGTATTATGGAATCGCCCAGTTATTCTCGGGGTATAGATGAAGACGACAGCCGGTGTCAGCGAGAGGGACCATAAAGGCAGAGCGGTGAGCTTGCACTCCCTTGGAGGAGGCGTACAGACAGGATTGTCTTATAATTGTCAATTTTTTTATTTTTTTCTACCAGTGCACATTAAGGTCTCATTGGCCACCGTGCAATGGTATATTTGGATCTAAATTATATCTTTGGCGAAAACCCGGAAAGCCGGGGTAAATTTGACCTACTTTGGTTCAAAATTAATCTTTTTCCCCTGAAAGGTCACAGGGGCAGGTGTATACATGGAGTTGTCGTGAAGACGCTGGAGCATCTGTAAATAAATCTCATATTAAAAAATAAAAAAAATTCTCTCTCTCTGAACGTAGCTGACGCTTGGTTAACATCGTGAAGATTACATATTCACTAACACACACTCTACGAAAGGAAGGGGAATAATTTTAACATTATTGGCTGATACAAAGTGAATCCTGATTATAGTGTCTGTACGGATCATTGCGATACGTGCAGCATCTATGAGACCCTAGGCTTCAAACCCGTGGTTCGGTAGTAGGACTTGGGTCATTGAGACACCGTCTGAACGCGAACTACATTATTAGAGGTCATTAGTAAGTGTGTGAAATTAAGAAACCTGTCTTTTGCCCTCATTTCATGCATATGGTTTCATGCTTAGAGTTCCATGCATAGGGTTTCATGCATAAGGTTTCATGCATATGGTTTCATGCAAAGGGTTTCATGCAGGGTGTTTCGTGCATAGGGTTTGATACCTATGGTTTCATGCATGGTGTTTCGTGCATAGGGTTTCATGCAGAAGGTTTAGTGCATAGGGTTTGATACCTATGGTTTCATGCATGGTGTTTCATGCATAGGGTTTCATATATAAGGTTTCATGCATAGGGTTTGATGCCGATGGTTTCATGCATGGTGTTTCGTGCATAGGGTTTCATGTATAAGGTTTAGTGCATAGGGTTTGATACCTATGGTTTCATGCATGGTGTTTCATGCATTGGGTTTCATGTATAAGGTTTAGTGCATAGGGTTTGATACCTATGGTTTCATGCATGGTGTTTCGTGCATAGGGTTTCATGCATAAGGTTTAGTGCATAGGGTTTAAGTAATATAAAAATCGACACAGACTGGCCATGGAAGGAATTGTCTATCAAACAAAAAGTTGATTTTGACATTTTAATTTCAATGAGTTGACTTGTCCCCATTTCAGTTTGTCATGTTGACGGTATTTTGTGAAAGCACGCTTTTGTTTATGAAACACATTTTATTGAGACAATGCACCATTGGTACGGCCGGTGAAATTATTGACATCAAGGTTTAATTTAATTAATAAACATGTATTTACGCATTATTTTTTATCGTGCGACATGCTCAGATACTTATATAATAATTAAAAACCTTTATACAATAAATTGTTTATTTTGCAAACCAATTTGACACTATTACATTTAACAACAAGCATAATAAATAACCGATAATGTATATTATAAGTTTAGGAAAGTTTTCAATAACAAATTTCAAAGTCTCTGTATTTATTGTCGTCTACCATGGCTATCATCACCTCTACCACGGTTACTGCTTCTTCCGCTGCCTCCGCGGCTGCTTTCTCCGTTACCACCATCACGACCGCCGTTATTATTACCTTGTCCACTATTGCTATCACGACCATCATTGTTAGTGTTGCTTTCGCTGTTTCCATCACCCGGGCGACCTCCGTTGTTTGTCTGGCGTCTACCGCGGCCCATTTCCTCCTCCGGTGTTGCCATTGCCACCACCTCGACTACTTCCTCCGTTACCACCATACCGACCACCGTTGTTTCCACCGCTACCACCGTTGTTTCTTCCGCTACCACCATCACGACCGCCGTTGTTTCCAAAGCTACCACCGTTGTTTCCTCCGCTATCACCATCACGACCACTGCGGTTGCCGCCTCCGTTGTTTCCATCGTGACCACCTCCGCTTCTGGCCTCTCTTTGTCTACCATAACGACCATCGCTGCTGTTTCCGCCTTGAACCTCATTCAACCATTTCGGCACAAAACTATCCTTTCTTCCCTGTTGCCGGGACTGACCACCGCGATCGCCCCATTGCTTATCCGCACCACTTCCTTCGTTTCCGTCGAAACTTCCACGTATTCCGGAATTTTTGCTCTTCGAAACGCCAGTGCCGGCATCTTTCGTTGAGGCTGCTTGGGCATCGGGTCTTGAGCTTTTCGTAACCGCCTCTATTGGTGCGATGGCCTCTGGTTTAAAGTCTGGTTTAACGCGTTATATATCATAAAAGCGGAAAGTATCGTTCCTGTTGAGCCTGTGCGGACAGCACAAGCTAATCTGGAACGACACTTAACGCACATGCATTTAACCCCGTTTTCCCAGAGCGCGACTCATAGTTATTTTTATTTCAAAATTGCTATAAATATAATACATAAAAGTGTATTCCGCTCGTATAACGTCCTTTGACCTTTTTGAGAGCTAAGAACTATCTATCTGTCATCATAATTGTTAGGGGACTTGCCATCTAATTAATTAATGTGCAAGTGACGCTGAGTCAGAATAGCGCTTACAAACGTGTTTTAATGTGTATTTCTTACGGTTTTATGTTTACATTTATGACAAACAAGAGCGTTACTGATTAGGTGACCTAGCGTCTTATCAGTCACGTACATATGACAGACAGGTGTTTATATTATATATATATTTGTTTATTTAAATATTATTGCTGGCGTTTGTAATGCATGTAAATTACACCAACTCGACAGAAATGTCATACATTTTCTAAATCTATTGCATCTGCTAGCATATTTTGATAGTCTGCTGAGTCTGCTATATCTGCTTAGTCTGCTAACTAAACACACGTGAAATAAAAAAGTCAACTGTAAGAAAAACATTGTCTCATTAAATGAAGATTGGAATTATAATATGAACAAACAAACGAAAGATCAAAGACATTGTACATGAAGCTTAATTGATTGAAACGTATGTCTCCACAAAAACGACCGAAGTTTACTGAAATTTCATCATGATAACACGTGTCGCTTCTTCCGGTATTTGCGAGGCAGTCCCCTGGGTCGGTACTTGTTGGGGTTGCCCCCGCGGCGCCCATGTAAGTTTGCCGCCTGGTCGGCGGCGCTAGAGGCCGCAGAGTCGCCCTTGATGTTCCGGTCCACCCACTCGCGCGTGTTGCTACAAATACACGTAATCGGAACTCGAAATGACGAGATATAATGCTAACGTACGGTCGATATTTTGTTCAATATGTTTCATGACTTTTATTTTACGTTACTAATGGGTCATCTTGCAACGACACGTCCCTTCGTGATAAGCGAGTATCATGTTAGAATTACCGTATACTAATAGATGGAAAGAACCCGAACACTTAACTAATATAAATGAATATATAACGAATCAGTGCTGTTGTCATGTGTTACCTGATCACTTTTGCGGCCCATTTGCCCCCTGCCCCGTGTTTAGCGGCGTCAAAGTTCCCGCGTGCATGAAAGTACTTGTCAGAGTTCTTGAAATTTGCAGTACGCATGTCCATGCAGAAACGTGATTGAGAATGATCCAATTCGTCAACATCATCATTACGAATTACAAATATCAGCCCTTTCATTTTTTCCATCAGCATACTTATAATATTCAGCTTCGTCATTACTACCATCATCATAATAATGATCATCATCATCAGCAGCAGCATATGTTTTCAATATTGACAGTACAATACAATATTAAACACAGATTTATACGATCGTAAAAAAATTAATCAATAAATGAAAGTAAATAAATGTTTAAACGATCGACCATCGAACCTTTCATGACGAACAATTGGCAATATTATGATACATTGTATTACCCACTTACTTATAAGCATTCACCATGGACCCAGCTCCTTTCACGGCCCCGCCGGCGAAAACAGCGGCGTTCCTGACCCTTTTTCCCACGGAATTCACGGCGCTCTTGACACTGTCGACTATTTTTTTTCTCCATTGGGCATCGGAAGTTCCGACCGCCGCCACCAGTAGACCGCTAGCTCCAGCAACCTCATGTCTAAACGGGATGTGATAGCAATAAGAGCTTAATGGGGTCTACATACAAACATATATTCGAAACACGTAAGTGCAAAATACAAGTTCAAGTGTCGCGCCGTTCCAGGGCCAACACTGTATCTATTTTGTCCGCGTGTGAGACACCAATTGTACTGCATCTAAGTTTAATTTCTAATTCGAAAGATCAGTTATTAGGTTATATGCAGCTGGAGATAGGATGTTTGACCTCTGGATCGTACAGCAAGTGTATTGTGTTTTGCAGCGCGTTGTTCATGTCAATATGTGAGCAGTTGACAATCTAAATTACTTCTGTTAAAATTATGGCTATTAAAAAGACAATTTTATCATCAATAGACATAATAAAATATTAACAAAAGACAAACAAACAAAAGAAATATGGAATTGATTAACAAGTACCAGTATCTATATTTGAGATACGTTAACAAATAAAATAAATCGAACCCCAGTTGTATCAATGCCTTGAATTAAAATTGACTTGTTTTCTGCTCTGATATCAGTATTTAAATACATCAACCCGGATGCAATCTTAAAAAAAATCATAACGGCCATGACGCAAATGGCAACATACCTCATCAACCGCAGACTCGTGAATTTTTAAAATTCCCATCGCGTTGTTGCACTAAATTCCCCTCGCGTAGACTGAACATTTCGAAACAACGCTTAAAAATCAATTGGGCTTGTAATTGTAAAACCAGGCTTAACCTTTTATTTGTCTGCGTGTTTTTTTTTGTTTAAACCGCACGCTTGACTGCTACAAAACATAAACATAGCTATATCATTGACCACAGACACGTTGTCACTCTTTTTTTGCTACATTTCTATCTTCTCTGAATGAATTAAACCGCCGTTAGGTCGATAAGTAAAGTCAACAGCACGTATACGATAAACATGTAATTGACGTAACGTTTATGTAATTGACGTTAAAGGGACTGTAAACCACGAATGACGAAAATAGAAAAATTCTAAAATACCGTCTTTTTTACAATTATTAGTTTATATTCATTAAAATATCACGACTGGTATATTACATCACTTGAAAAAAGTTCATATTTTCAGTATATTCGGTAATAAAATTTCGCGATGTGAAATCGAATGTACATAACAAAAATAGGTGACATAGCGATATACACAATATAATAACGCAAGTAGATTGATCATTTTATATATAAAATATATACAATTCACTACGCATGCACAATTTGCATTCCTGGGTTTACCACGTGACGATGATGATCAATCTACTTACGTCATGTATAGGTAACTGGTAGTTACCTGGTATGCATACCCAGTAAAACTAAATAAATACAAAAATAAAGTAAAAAAAAAAAAAAAAACTTTTTCAAGTTATGTTATATACCAATCGTAATATTTTAATCAATATAAACTAATAATTGTAAAAAAAATACGGTATTGTAGAACTTTCCTTTTTTCGTCATTCGTGGTTTACAGTCCCTTTAAAGCTGACACGTACTTAACACGGCGTTCAGTAAACCATTGTAATAAACCACATCGACGTTATTCACACGCACGATAATATTTATCTTCTTAATAAAAAAATGCTCCCATTTAACTCTTTCAGCTTCGAACTATTACTAAACGTGTGAATTAATACTACTGGAAGTCCCCATTGCAGTTTGTCATGTTGTCGGTATTAAATGTTGTTGTTAATATGAACAATTGAATATATCTTGACGAAGACTGATTACGGCCCTTGTTTCACAGTTTCGTCTACCAGGACACGTAGAAACGGCGTTAAGATTATCCATATCGATACATCGTACGTTAAAAAACCTCGATTCTTGAACGCAATGTGTTGCTTACCGAGTAGCTTCCGGAGTGGGGATCGGACCCGAGATCGCATGTCGACATCATCTCCACCGCAATCTCTAAAAGTTACAATAATGGGCCTTTAATTACTGCTCTATAGAATCTAGTGGAATAATAATGAACAATTTTAAGGATTTTAAATCCAAGATGAGACATGTAAGAATTTCTAATATTATACATTTAAGCGTTTAATAGTGAAAGCTTATTTTCTTATGAATTGTTCTCATTTTTTAGTGTAGCTGACTGAGACCACGTTTGACCTGGATATATTGCATTAGTTATTGGCGGGAAAGTTGCTGTTCACTGTCTGCGTAAAAGATAATGTCAATTTACAACGGTAAAATTACCAAATATTCGTTGCATATATTCGTGGATATAAATACAGACACATGTAGTTGTTTATAAATTTACACCAAAGTTTCGATATAATCGACGCACACTCTAGAAAAAGACACACATTTAATATCCATTTTACTCATTGTTCAACATGATCTGAATTTAGTATTCATTAAACATTTTGTTTAGACTACATAAGCTCTACGCTATATATTAAGAACTCTTAATGACTCAAATCACGAGGAGGACACTCGGTTACGATGTGTATTTTCTTGGTAAACCGTTTGCCAGTCAATAGTTTAAATTGTGTATTGCATGTTGCAATCGACTTCTGTTCCTTTGTGTTAATATCAACTTGCGAGTGCAAGAAAGTTTACAAATTAAGGTCCGAGAAGTTCTATAACTTTAATATATTAATAGCAAGCAGCTGTATCAAGATCACGCCGCAGAAGTATACACTCGAGAATTTTTATAAATAATCAATGTATTTTAACAAACTGTGCATTTTATTAAGAACTAGTAAAGGTGGAAAGGGATCCAATGGCAAAAAAGGCTCGGGGAGTTTCGGAAAAAAGTCCAACGGCAACCACACAGTTTGGACAAGTACTAGAGAGCACATGAGTCGACCGTGCGAAGCATTACATTGTGGTGCATAAAACAACCAAGCATCCTAAAAATATTTCTTATAAGTCTTGTATTTTTCAAATGTCCCCATACGATTTGTATATACAAAGCCTAGTTATAATATTACTTACTATTTATTATTGATTTTGTATATAAAATTCGTCAGTATATATCATTCAGTTGTACTTGTAAACAGACGTTTAATCTCTAGGGACAAAATTGCTTATAAACTTCACATTATCCTTCCACTTGGTATCATCACAGTAAACAAAATGTCATATATTATGCATCAATGTAATACCTTTTGCAAACATGTAATCTGATCTGATTATAAAAGTTTGACGATCGTATTTATGTGCCTTTTTGAGTTATAAGAATGTTTTTCTCTTGCAGTTATCCTTTGATACTAGAAAAAAAGTAGTGTATTATGCTTAATATTACATTTAGAAACATATCGAATCCCGCGCAGACCACTGGAATTTGTCTGAGCAAACAATTAATCCACGATTGCCCCTCTTCACCCAAGTGTATAAATTGGTACCTGTGAGCGAAATACGCTAACGTGCCATGGCTGCATACTGCGCCGAGTGGGAACGGACGACATATATTCCAGTGATCAGGGGTTAATGTGTAGGTCGGTCGAAGATGCACACATCATCATTGCAGACCTTTAACCTTAAATTCAAAATATAACATTTTTTATATTTTAGATTGTGAAATTCTTAATTATGAATTATTTTAAATACTTAGTTGTAAAATACAGACTTAAGAGTGACCTTTGCATACTCAACATGTTTAACTCGGCACTAGTGTTACGCTGACGAAATGATTTATAATATCAAACCTGGCGCATATGTTTGAATGGTCGACTGCACTTTTAATCACAACTAAGGATGTGAACAAGATAACCGTAATCAATCTAGGGTTATGAACAATGGTGGCATACAAATGGCACATATTTGAGAATGGTCGAATGCACTTCTGATCATAACTTACAATGCGAACAAGATAATTCTTATGTCGGACGCAAATCAAAATGTAAGACGCCTCCGGATTACGAAAAAAAGGACTGTTAACAATAATAAGACAATAAGACACATAGTCAATGTATGTTATATGTGCGTCAAGGTCATATACACTTCATTAGAAGGCAAGAACGGTTATTTACTTTTCAAAAGAAGTTATAAACCAATTGAAGGTACTACACAAATACAATTAGCAACCGAATATAAAGTAAGAGTGGTCCGTAAGCCGCCCGATGAACGTTAACATTGGGACATCTTTACTTTGTCTAATTTAACTATGTAATGTTTACCTATTGTACCGGTCCAATAGCTTTGTCGTATATTTCACACAAAAAAGACTTAAAAAACGAATATGCATTGACTAATATGCACACCTTTTACCTTCCGGTAATTTAAAGCATTAATTTCGTAATAAAGAACTTGTTTCAGTCTCATCTGGTCTATTTCAAATGAAACATCTTAATGATTTTCAGGTCATGGCACGGTTGTTAATATTATATGACTTGTAATGTCACTATGCTTTATTTCCCATGTGATTTGCACGAATCTTGCGCGCTTTCCTTTTATAACATAATTTATAAAGTATATGTATAGTTCAGTTGATCTAGAGTAAAAACAATAATATCAAATAAATGACCATGTATCGTCTCCATTACATGTTCGGATAATGTCAAAGGTGAACCTTTGACATAAATCTGATGTAATGTTAAATAAATCCCACTGATTACGACATGCTGCTACTAAGAACAGACAATTCAAAAAGGAAAAACAAAATCGGTCGTTATTTTAATCAAACTGTTTGGTTCTCCGTAAATTAGTCAGTTATTTCTGAAACGGGTTTTTATAAATAAATATAACTTACAATGTACCAAAGGGAAATCTATATAACATTTTCTAGGGTAAATATATATCATAATATTTAAAATGTAAAACATTAAACGTGTATAATAAATGGAATATAAGAGCAATTTGGTCCAAAATGTGTAATAAATAATATGTCTGAATGTTTGCATGTTGCGAGATTCATTCTCTTCAACAGGATGATTAACATCCGGACACGGTAACCATACTTCACCGTACACCGATTTTCAAATGATACGTTTGTGTACCCCTCTATACTTAAAGGTACCCCATCTTTCCAAATGCAAATGGATATAGCTTATGCCACTTTTTGTGTGTGCACATTTGAATTTTACAGTCACCAACCAAATTCTAGCTTAAGAAATCATAGTGACAGCTATTTGTGATATGCATTTAAATTATCGTTTATATCTTGTTCAAACCATTAATTATATCATATCATCGCTCGGAACATCGTAGTGATGCAAATATATTGCATCTGTTTTAATTTTACCGCACAAATATATGTGCATTTGCGATGGATGAGACGAGAAAGAGAATGTTGTGAGCTGGTTTGAACTTATTTTCAAATTTAGATATGCAATACCATCGACTCATCGTTATTTATTGTTTGCACACAATATTCAGACACGTGAATGTTTGTATTCAGATCTGTTTTTGCTTTTACAAAAGATTCTGAGTAATACTTATTTAAGATATTGATACTTCGAAAATAACGCGAACATGTCAGAATTAATGTTCATAGCACATGCAAAAAATAAATATGGAAAATTAAATAGCATATAACATGTGCTATTTTCATCTAAATAACTGAAACTGAGGATCTTGTTGTTTCATTTCACATTTATTTTGAAACCCCAAAAGCTTTGCGTTGACCGTTAAGAGCCGAGGTTCCAAGTTTCAGTCATGTAATGTTTATAGTTGATGTTCTGTTATAAACATAATGGATACGAACACAAATTTCGACCCGGATACAGTTACTGAAGTTTCTTCGTTTGTTATAGTGGCTTATATATGATCACTTATAATTTCACAGTTGATTTGTTATCCGACATACTGCCTTTGGCAAATACATGCACAAAATAGACAAATATGACATAAATTAACACTATAACTTATATAAAGATGAATACATATACGAATTCAAGAAACCTTCACATACAAACATATCATGTAATTTATAAGATTTTGTTTTTGTCATGAAACAGTGTAATGGTTGATATTCTACATATGAGTTTGAAAGGTTCTATAAAATATATATCCATGTCGTTTTGGTGTTATAACATGTGTACTAGACATAATTGATAAGAAGTTATTTATGTTAGGCCAGGATGCCCTGTTATTTTCTACGCAACAATGCGTTATATAATGGACAACACAGTAAACAGTGACACTCTGTTCATATAAATATTGGTTGCAAAGTTTGCTCTTCACTTACATAAGTTATGGTGGTATTTATATTCAAGAACTTCACATTCTGGAAGGTTCTAAACTTATATAAAACGTGGAGTGATGTTCACTTACAAAAGTTCTGGATGATTTTCAGCTACGATACTATTAGCATCAAATACATCATTTTAGCATCTACAATTAAAATCACAGTAAAGGGTACAAGGATGTCATGAGACATCGCCTACTTAAAAAGTACGTTCTTAATGATGTCAAAGGTTTACATGTTTCACTATGCGTTGCGTGATCATAAATATAATGTGCATGCTCAAAATTGATTCCTTAGCTTACATCAATTAAGTGACCATAACATGGATAAGGAAGTTGACCCTTTTTGTAGAAGCACACCAAGTCTACTTTAAAGACCTATCACAAAACTAGATTGTAAAGGACGTTTGTCACACAAGACTATATGAATGGCGACTGATGAAATTAATCGTTGCATTAAAACTTGGTTGCTATGGTTCACACATATGTTCGCGTATAATAAAAGGACCTACATGTAATTAGTTTTTATCCGACGTTGCACCATTTAATTTATTTTTTAATATCTTTTTTGAAAATTTGATGCATATCTGGGAATTTTGGAACTAGATTTCTTTTGATAGTAAAAAATTTAACGTTTCTGCTTATTCCAGATGCAGCTCAAATATTTAATTTTGTTTGAAAAATGCAAAACTATTTAAAGAACACTTGACTTTTACTTCAATTTGCAATTAAATTATTTAAATTTATATTCGATAATTATTGGCTTAAAAACACATATTTCGAAACGAAACAATACTATTTGGTTCGATGTACAAACAATATGTTCATGAAAAGTATAAATATAAATTATGTATTTGTTCGCAAAACAGAATTCCGTTCTAAAAACCGCAAACAATAAATCACGATCCAACCACAACATGATGACCTTGTTGTGCCAGTAGGTGACAGATTGGATTGTTTGCGTCATTTCAATATCCCCCTTTATTTTAATGAACTTAAATACATAACTACTGTAATGAACGAACATCTCCTTGAAAGAGATTACATTTATATCGTGCAAAACATTCAACCGCAAACTCAATTTAACATCATGCAATTTAGCCTTTGTTTTATTTCTGATTTAAATAATTTCATAATTTCGTTCATAAGAAAACGAACTTTGGATTTCTATTTTATAATGTTGATGGCTCCAAATTAACACTAACAATTCTGAAGCATGCAAAATTAAAGGTAAGAGGTACACAGGCTGTACACATTGTAATCATTTATCAATGTGACTTTGCACTTATACAAATCGTAAGTCCTCTTATTGAACAAATTGTGCAAATACATAACTACGTTTTCAGCTCTCGTTGTACAGAGGTTCCATCTAGCTTACCATGATCACAATTATTCTGAGTTTGTATCTAAAATTCAGAAGCCTTTTACACACTTTAAGTGGATCTTGTCTGATTTAGAAACAGCTTGTAGCTCCCAAACTTGAAAATAATAATTCAAAATGGTAAACATATGCTTATCAAACAAATCAAGTTTCAATTTAATGGACGCTTTTGAATATTAAAAATAAAAACACAGTTTTGTTAAAAAATTGCCCTAGATGTCTGGCCTTCTTATGTTTCAAAATTTAAGTTGAAAGGTCCACAGATGAAACACACAATATCCAAATATGGCGTCGCACTAATTCTAAATGCACGAAAGTCCAAAAAAGGGATTTTGAGACAATCTCTTCTGAAGTTTTGTAATAACAAACCATGTATTATAAAACAAGATATCTTTATGAAATTTTGACAGGTGGTTGAGATGTATGCAATCTATCAATTCGCAAAATTTAAAGAGAATTGATTTTAAAATAAAAAAGTTATATTAATTAATAATTACATTCGCGACTTTTTTACGTTAATTTTAAAGAAAAAAAATGAGTTTCGTGATTATGGAAATTACATTGTTTACTTATTTATATAATCCTACACAAAGACATTCGCGATTAAAGAATTAAAATGAATAGAAAATTGTCACGTTTTGCCAATGTTGAGGGGTCAATAGTGCCTTAGTAGAGAAAGGTACACATATGCTGTTTGGTGCATCGTAAAGAGCTCGTCACGCCCGACAAAATGATACCAAATGTGCCATAACAGTTAAGTATCATATTGTAATACGCTTGTTCAACGTCCTTGAACATGCTGAAATTCATTAAATTACAATGTCTATGACTGTTCGTTTTCATATTTTCACGGGTTAAAAAAGACTTTATCGGACAATGCAACCATATTTGCTTGTTTGTTGCACATGTTGTGAATAGAAACACATGTAAGAAAAAGATAATTCTCTCGTCAGAGAAAACAGTTAACATCTGATTTCGGATACAATGCTTTCAATGACAACTCGTCTATTTTCAGTATTTGAACTTGAAATACCAACAGAAACAAGTCGTTTCATTTCAATATGGTTTTATTTATGCTAAGTTCTACTACACATAATCACATAGTAGGAACCATTTCGTGCTTGCAATATCACCAACATCTGAAAATAAATATAAGCTTTGTTTATACACATATGAATAATACTATTGGTTTATATTGATTGAACATTATTTCGTTATCATAATAATATTAATACTCAATTAGTCAACTAGTAGGTTGATAAAGTTTAAATGAACATTTTACGTAATATATTAAAGAATAAAACTGTTTACATTTATTATAATTACAATATAGAAGTCTCAAATATTAATAATGCATATAAACATCATGATATCTATGCACGAATTCGATAATTTTAATCTCCTACACGTCGAACCACCAAACACATGAGAGCAATACCACTATGTAGTTGGGGTATATACATTATTAATAATCTTTCCAAGTCATAAATCCTTACGCAGAAAGTATAATTATATATCTTTACAAGTATTGTGTCATATACTTTATAAACATGTATTTTAAAACAATCATAACATGTTTATAGCTGTAACATATTTAAAAAAAAATAAGAACCCATTCAAGTTGGGGCTTTCATGAGCATACTTATAACACGTCTTACAATACAAAGCTGACGGTATTGAGAATGCATATCAGATACATATGTGTATCATTTTTTACAATATAAAGCTGACGATACCTATAAGGGATGAGGATTAAAACAGCAATGCCTTTCCCGGTAGTTATAAGTGCGCCGGCCAGTATCAAACTCGTCGTATCTACAGCGAGTTTTGCACGGGCACAAGCCGAGTCCCTGGGCTGAAATAAGGAAACATGCACGGGATGTAATTCATAAAACAGATTGTTAATTTATAAAGTTATAATCACGAATCAGTTTCGTCTTTTCATACATGTTAATTCGTTGACTTGATACTTGATTTACGATTGTAATATTCGAAGCATTAAAAATAGTTAAGATACAATCTTGTGCAACATTACATATCGCCTGTATTATAATAATATATTATAATGTATTATAATAATATTTTAATACTCTCAATTATGTATCTTTTGGTGTACATTGACAATGTTGTAAATATAATGAATTGAAGATAATCAGCGTTAAAATATATTATTCTTTCATACACTCGCTTGTTATTCTTCACGCCAATAACACAATTATGATGTTAAAAAAAAAAAGCAACCGAAAGACTGATAGAAGCTTGAAATCTCTCATGCGAGTGCTAACAATATTTGCCATACCGTATTGGAATTGAACATTTATTTGCAATCTGCATCATCGTGTTCGGCAATTAAACAACTACATTTTGTTTCACTGATTGGTTAATAAACAACGAAAAATATATTTTCAAAATCTTAACTTGTGCACACACATCGTTGAAGCCATTAAACCGAGAACGATATGTATCCAATATTTACAATGAAAGTGTGTTCACATCATACAATGACAGTGTTTTCGCATCAAGAACACATCATACATTGACAGTGTGTTCACATCATACTGTGCCAGTGTGTACACACCATACATTGACAGTGTATTGACATTATACAGTGACAGTGTGTACACATCATACTGTGTCAGTGTGTACACATCATACATTGAAAGTGTATTAACATTTGACAGTGACAGTGTGTTCACATCATACTGTGTCAGTGTGTACACATCATACATTGAAAGTGTATTGACATTATATAGTGACAGTGTGTATACATCATAGAGTGATATTGTGTTCACATTATATAATGTCAGTGTTTTCACATCATACAGTGAGAGTGCTTTCTTATGATACAGTGACGGTGAGTTCTTATGATACAGTGACGGTGAGTTCTTATGATACAGTGACAGTGAGTTCTTATGATACAGTGACGGTGAGTTCATAAGATACATTGTCAGTATGTTCACATCCTTTCAAAGACAATATCGCTGTTCATTAACCAACGCAACAACACTGAACCACCTTGAATTGGACTCAAATTGCGATGGGAAGTAAATACCCGTTGATGATACATCTTAATGTGCTTTTTGCATAACCGTGTTATTTTGAATATGGCGATGAGAACGATATTTTTAAGGAAAATATGATATAACTATTTAATGTATATTCTTTATCTCTGAGAAACATCATGACGAACAAAAATTCTTTTGAAAATAGAATTCATCGTTTGATTAAAAGATCTTATTGAGTTTGATCCATTGTGCAATTAGCCTTTGGTAAACACTGACATCTTGTTCTGTTTCAACAACGACTTTGTGATTCAAAAGTTGACTTATTGTTAACTTTTATGAAGGTGCCATACTTTTTTGCAAGAATGTATGCATATTTAATAATAATTTCTTAATACTGGATCTCTTTTTTTTACAGAATGTAGACTGCCCTTTTGCAACGTTGATTGAACACTTGGTCACCAATTTTAACTACCCTCAAGAAATGTACAATACAAACTTGCTTGTGTACGAATATATATATTGTATTTTGTATATATTGTTTTGATTTATTTATTCAAGTATTTTCACTATTTACTATACATGTTTTGAAAATTTGATGATTAATATAATACTTTTTAGCAACTGCCCTCCATTGTTGTTCTCTAAAATGATAAAAATGAGAAATAAATAAAATGGAATTAATTAATTATAATGCCTTTTGTTGCTTTGCGCGATCATAAACGTACGTTTTACACAGGCCATTACCAACACAACTAAACACCCCATTCCCCTATTTCATGTGTTTAAATATTGAGTATGCAAAGATTTTAATGATATGACATGTTTTTCAGTCCATGTTTAATTTTCATAACATGGAACTTGACCATAATTTAAATAAGCATCCATAAAGGTATTTCAGTGTTATTTAAACGTGTTTGTTGAAAAAAAAATGAGTTAAGGCGAAACATTTGTGTCGCATAACCCTTTCTATCTTTAAGCATTCGTCTACTCTTATTTAGATTGTGTTTAAATATAAATTATATTTCATTCCAGACTTAATCATAGTCTTATGGTTATTCATTGTTTCTGATTCGTGTTTTCATTTCATTGCATCATACTGCTTGCTCCAGACGCATCTTAAATATTTGATGTTATTAAACACTTGCACAGCTCTCGAAATACTCGTTTTCTGTAACTTAGCTATACAGTCATAATTTTAATTTGTTTTGGTCTTAATCTTAATATTTTTTTCTTTAAAAAAAAAACACATAATTTACTTACGTTAAAATATATTGTTCATCTATACATCGGATCCACATTACCAATTTTATATAATTGATGTATTCTTGACAAAAACGAATTCCGTATCACATGCCGAAACAATAAATCAAGATGTCAGCGCAACATCCAAGTGGTGACAATTGGTGATGGAGCGGATCGTTTGCGTCATTCTCTTCCGCTGAATGCAAATAAGCATTAACATTTTATTTTTTCCTTTTTATTTGAACATCGTGCAACCAATCTTTGCTTATTATAGTGCATTTTCTGATTATGTGAAATTTAAATTTTCGATCAATCAATTATGTTCTTGATGATTTAAACGTAAATGATGAGCGTAACTGCACGTATTGAAATATTGCTCTGAACAACATCCTGTTAGAATCGAGTGAATGATTATCTCTCGTGTCTGATATTTCCTCGTTTCGACCACAATCTTTACCACAAGACGGATGCTTGCGAGTCGTAAACATGCATTAATGTAATTGATGATTAAAAAGTTTATGATGGCCGTAACCGCATTATCACGTGTGTATGATGGCCGTAACCGCATTATCACGTCTCGAAAACATTGCACTGAACAATATCCTGTTTGAATTGAGTATAAAGAGCGCAAAAACATAAGTGATGATATATTCCGATTGCAAACACCGAAGATAAAGTATCAAAATGAAGACTGCTTTTCTAATTGCTCTCCTCGTTACGTGCGTTGTCTTGGCTACCATGCCAATTGCGGAAGGTACGTGCCTTTATTTAGGAAGATTCACTTATTGTAACTTTTTTTAAATGTTCTGAGGCGTATTTCGGTCAAGAATAAATCATGCTGACTACATACGCATATACATTTATGTTTTGTCGTCTTTTAAATAAAAAAATCAATTTCTTGGTTAATACTTTTGATATTAGGTTTCATGCAAATGACATATATACCGTGAATATTTATTGAAACATTAGCTGGATATTTATTGAGACTATGTGCAAGCATATAGCAACATTTAGATTGTAATCTTAGAATGGAAAACAATCCTTTTAAAGAGAACAAAAAGTCTTAAAAAACAGTCTACATGCCATGAAAATTTACAATTTCAACACTTTTTTTAATTCTCTGGTTAAGGATTATCCAGATGTACTGCAACTTTACCAAAAGTGTGATACGATAAGTGTACATTTTGTACACAATGATAAAATACGGGTAAAATAATATACAATATACATCCCATTTTATATTGCTTTTTCACTCTATAAATTATACGATAAACTCCTATATTTCATTTTAATTTACATAATTATATGTATGATTTCGCGAGAAACAACCACAACAATCAAACAAAAATTGCCACACATTTAACATCTATTAATATAAGTCTACATTTAATTTATTCATTAAATTTGGCAAATTCTATAGGTGTTTAATTTTCCCACTGCATAAGCATTGCAAGAAATGTAGGTCAAACTTCACCTTAAATAGCTAGGCGAAATAAACAACAACATGTTCTTGGCTGTGACGGCAATGTATAAAATACATTTGTTTGATTATGAAAAGTATTGGTAACAAACACAAGATTCATATGTTAAGTTTACTGTCTAACACGCTTGTTGTGAAATCAATCACTTGATGTGGAATTAATGTGAGTGTGAATTTATAAGTTTTGAGCTTTGTCCACGTCTTAGAATGAATTTACTTAGGACTTAGAAGTTTGGGCGAACTTATGAATAATAGTCAAAATAGCCAATTGTAAAGTGATTTATTTATTTAAATTTTGGATTTGACTCGTGCTGTATATGAAAAACGGATTACCACGAGAGAACCCCACCTGTTTGCGTTGTAACCATTAACCTATTTATGCCTAGCGTCTAGAAAAAAAAGGCCTTGGCAAACAGCGTAGACCCAGATGAGACGCCGCATGATGCGGCGTCTCATCAGGGTCTGCGCTGTTTGCTTAAAGGAATTTCTGTAAGAAATATTCTAAATATAGAAAAAATATATACTAGACATCCCTAATTTTGGAAATAAATTGATCGAATTTAGAAGAATGGGAGAGTCCACTAGGCATAAATCGGTTCACCTAATTCACCTATGCCGGAAAAATGTACTCGGGTCTCCCAAGTGAAGAGCGCCGCGTATCAATCTCTTCAAATATGCAATTGTTTTACAGCTCAGAGCGATTACTATCCACCTGGAGGTAATAATTGCCAGTGCAGATTTCAGTGCAGAAGAGGAGAGTGGGAGGCAGGAAGATGTCCTGTGACTAGAAGTCAGGTCAACTGTTGTAGACGGTGGAACTATTAGGTAAATCTATCATTTTAATAAAGGTTTATACACGTCTTAGTTGAAAATTTATTTTAAAAATTGACTGATATTATTGAGAAATTATACTTTATATTATGCAATAATGTATTCTTTTCGAGAGTCGAACCCAGGGTCTTCCAAATGGAAATATTTTTCCCACAAGCAGGCTTACTTGCTGTGTTTTAAATTTTATACGAATGTTGCATTGTTGTGTGTGAGTTTTTTTACAACCAATTTACTCGCTCTTTTTATACGATTCGCCATGTCAATGTATAAATTTAATAAACGAAATGATGTTGCTGCTTCCAATTTATCTTTGAGTTATCCGCGGCGACAAAAATAAATGGAAATATGTGAACATGTCTCTTTAATGTAGCTCATACACTTTACTGGTTCATGTAAAAAAAATATTATTACAGTAGATCGGGTAAAATATATGAAAACTACTGAAAACACATCCAACTCTTACACTTTCATCTCTTGAATTATTTCCTTTTTCAGAAACCAGCCAATCATAAGGAACAGATGAAGTTGGATTATTGTGACATCCTGTTATACAATAAAGCATGTTCATCATATGTAGTTATTTGATTAAGAAAGCTTCATTCAAATTTTCATTATCCATAACATGTATTACGATCTAAGTGAAGTGCGTCAACATTGGTTTGCGTATTCGATCAATCTCTGTATAACTCAATTCATAAAAAAAAATGTTTTGAATATTCGTTGAATACTGCTGAATGTAGCGAAAAGAAATTTGAAAGATTTATTTTTATTGAGCTTAACATGGATCCATAAGAATAATACTAAACGAAACATTGTAGAGCTTGTATTTATAAAATACGAACACAAAATACGAACAGTTCAAAAGCAGAGCAAACAGTGATCATATTTCCTCTGCAACATGTATTCATATGTTTATATGAGAATATATACAATTAAAAAAATGTATACTTATATTAAACACTGACACAAGTTCATTTCCTTGCTACCATATCGTTGAAACAATAAGACTAAACACGACATATGACATAGATAATATAAGATTAATTTCTCCGTTTATTTGAATTAATCCGAAGAGTTAAAGCCTCGTCATGTAAGCCTTTTGGAGACGAGTGAGATTAAGACATATATGTTTCGCGTTCTGAGAAAACTTGGCATAATGCTTGTGCGTAAATTGTCATCCCAGATTAGCCTGTGCAGTCTGCACAGGCTAATCAGGGACGACAATTTCCGCTTTTATTGAATTTTTCGTTTAAATGATGTCTCTTCTAAGCGACAATCAAGTTTAGGCGGAAAGTGTGGTCCCTGATTAGCCTGTGCGGACTTCACAGGCAAATCTGGGACGACACTTTACGCACATGTATTATCCCCAGTTTTCTCAGAACGCGACACATATATACGTTTGTTTGATCAACAAACTCAGACACGACTCATTCACCAAACAACTTATCCTTACATGTTTAATATCCTTTGGAAAGTACGTCGACACCAATATTGCAACCAAATTACCAAGTAGATTGAACACATTTGGACCAGTCTATTCTAGACCCGAACTTTTGTTCCTAGTATAATCTACAATTAAATAAATTGAAATCAAATTAATAACACCGGATTCAGTCGTGCCTATATTAAAAACATATTTTATTCAAATTTTATTTGTATCATATATCCAAATCAGAAATATTTCATAGTTTTTCCCCGTTACGTTGAAGACATGTCAACACATTCGCGTTCTTGTTTTACTTGACACATAACAGAACGATCAATCAATTGATATCGGCAACCGCATGTGAATTTTGGCGATTTATTTAAAATGAAGTGAAAATAATAGTCAAACTTTATATTGGCTCAAAAACCCACGCTTAGGATTCATGTATATCATATGCTGATGATGATGATGATGATGATGATGATGATGATGATGATGATGATGATGATGATGATGATGATGATGATGATGATGATGATGATGATGATGATGATGATGATGATGATGATGATGATGATGATGATGATGATGATGATGATGATGATGATGATGATGATGATGATGATGATGATGATGATGATGATGATGATGATGATGATGATGATGATGATGATGATGATGATGATGATGATGATGATGATGATGATGATGATGATGATGATGATGATGATGATGATGATGATGATGATGATGATGATGATGATGATGATGATGATGATGATGATGATGATGATGATGATGATGATGATGATGATGATGATGATGATGATGATGATGATGATGATGATGATGATGATGATGATGATGATGATGATGATGATGATGATGATGATGATGATGATGATGATGATGATGATGATGATGATGATGATGATGATGATGATGATGATGATGATGATGATGATGATGATGATGATGATGATGATGATGATGATGATGATGATGATGATGATGATGATGATGATGATGATGATGATGATGATGATGATGATGATGATGATGATGATGATGATGATGATGATGATGATGATGATGATGATGATGATGATGATGATGATGATGATGATGATGATGATGATGATGATGATGATGATGATGATGATGATGATGATGATGATGATGATGATGATGATGATGATGATGATGATGATGATGATGATGATGATGATGATGATGATGATGATGATGATGATGATGATGATGATGATGATGATGATGATGATGATGATGATGATGATGATGATGATGATGATGATGATGATGATGATGATGATGATGATGATGATGATGATGATGATGATGATGATGATGATGATGATGATGATGATGATGATGATGATGATGATGATGATGATGATGATGATGATGATGATGATGATGATGATGATGATGATGATGATGATGATGATGATGATGATGATGATGATGATGATGATGATGATGATGATGATGATGATGATGATGATGATGATGATGATGATGATGATGATGATGATGATGATGNCATTGAGCAAACATTGATGATGTTTTTATAGAGCACATGTGGTCTAACTCGCGGCAGTGGAATGACCGAGGAAATGCAAACCCCTTGGACCCTATCTGCAACATCCGAGCACAACAGTGCGATGCAGGATTTCACAGACCTGACCTATACTACAAGTCCACAACACAAAGACTCAACTGAGGCGTGCATCAAAGGGGATTCTTCTGATCTAGAGAAAATGCAGACACAGATTACAACCTGCTCACCATACACAGCTGACCCTACTCTGAGAAACATGGTCAATGAGATAGTGGCTGAGTCAGATGTAAATGTTCATGCAATTGAGGCGGTTGGGAAAACGATCATAAGAGATATCATAGGAAAGTTGGTCTTTGCTTATAAATTCACGAGAAAATACAGAGCCAAATCTCTTGGGAATAGCTTAGCTGTTAAGATCGCTACTGACCGTGCTTTTGATCATGCTCTTCTGTTCCAGAGTTTTCTGGTGGTGTCAAAATCTGGAGATCCTTCCCTTGCAGTCGTATTGTCTTGTGAACTGAGCTCCCATCCTGCTGCCTTCTTTGAAGCCAAGAACATACTTTGTACAGCAGATAACCCTCAGATCGCTCAGGCAATTTGAGAGTATGCTGTAGACACATCATGTGAGGCTGTGATGAACTGTATTCATGAAACAGATCCAAGATGGTGGCACTTTGCTGCATCGTTAACCATGGAGAAGAGCGACTCATATAACGCAATAGCCGAGTCTTATGTAGATTCAGAGAAAGGCATAAGGGACAAGCGATAGTGGAGTTCGATGGCTACGAAGACGGTTATTATAACAAAGACAAAACGCACCGGAAACGTGAATCATAGTGTGAGTTTCAGCAAAGAAACCAAATGCTCATGTAAAAAAGAAAGACTTTTTGTCTCGTGACAGAAACAAGGCCGGCATGATTGCTCTGATCAGCACAACTCTGACTAAAATGGGATGCTATGTTGTTCTGTCTTCAGGGGATGCAGACGTTCAAATTGTTAAAGCAACAGTATAACGATCCCGTCGTAGCACCACAACGTTGGTGGGCGAGGATACATATTTGCTCATTTTGATCCTGCATTACTCCGAAATGGACAATAAGACCATCTACTTTCGCTTTGATGTAAATAAATAGTCAAAGGAACGCAAAGTGTATAATATTAACGTTTTGAAAGAACTCGTGCTTATTCAGTCTGTAATTAATCTTCAATGATGTTCAGCAAAGGTAAACAATGAAGTCTACAGAAGTTAGGAAAACCTGATCCTATCATGAAGTCATGTGCTGGTTCATTCTCTCTTCCAAATGTCGTAAATTGGATTTTATGATTATTCAACTCCTTAGTGATAGCCTCAATTCGATTAAAGTGTTCCTTGTCTCCTAAACTATGGCATTTTACATAACAACCATAACGTTTGAGTAACAAGTTATGGACTTGTGGTCATTCGTATTGTGTTGATGGCCATTTTGAACGCCGTGTTGGATTTCTGTGTAACATAATTAGCTTACATTTTGTCTGATGATATAAATGTGATATAAGTGTGTTGTTTGCTCTCTGAAACCTGTGTATATACACCAAATTCATCAAATTTGAGTGGATAGTTACATAGTTATATTTTATGATCATAAATATGTTTTTGCGGCCATCTTGGCGGTCATTTTGGCGATTAATTTTAAATTAGGTGAAAATAATAGTTTAACTTTATATTGGCTCAAAAACCCACGCTTAGGATTAATGTCTTGAAAATATTAACTGTCAAAGAACGACCCAAATCTAGAAACCTTAATCCACGCCTTTCAGAAAAAAGTAGTCCCTCACAGTATGTACATTAAGGGTCGTCCACATCACATCATACATTGAAAGTGTTTACAATTCATACAGTGACAGTTTTTAAACATCATACAATCACAGTGCGTACACGTCATACAGTAACGATATGCACAAATCACACCAAACAGGGACAGCGTGAACACATCATCGGTAACTGTGTGCACACATCATGCACTGACAGTTTGTACATATCATTTCATGGACAACAGCGCTGTTGTTAAATAAACCTACGCCACAATACTGAACCATTTTTAATTTCGGTTTAGATAGCGATGTAAAATTATTAATACTTGATAATAAAACTAAAACTTTTGTTTTATTGCAAAGTAGTGTTATTTATTATATAACGATGGGATCGATATATTTAAATGCAATTGCAATCTTTGATAAATGATGAATTTCTATAAACCTTTGAGCATCAAGTAGACAAAAACCAACACACGTTTTTGAAAATATAATTAATCTGTAAAGTTTTACTTCAGTTTTTATTCAATCGCAGGCGTCGATGGTAGAAGATAATAAAAAGCTGTTAAAAAAAATAGAAAGACTAGAATTACTCACATGTCAACAAAGACAATTGTCCCTATAAAATGCACAACCGAACATTACCAGAAATAGAAGCAGTCCAAATGCATATGTTCTATTATTGTAATGAGCTACAGTCATACAATAAAGATCAGGGTACACATTGATAGCAACTTATTCCCAAGAATAGCAAATAGAGAGCCATCAAATCATTGAAACAAACATCTTTGTAAATATTTACAATGCTTGTTGTGCGGCTTGGAAGGGTTAAACATTTTTATGACAAGGGTGGCAAAAGCTGTGTTGCCAGTAAAAATAAACTCATTGGATTATTGTTCTTGTTTTCAATGAATTACTCAATGAAAGAAAGATAACTGCTTGTTACCCCAAGTCACAAATCTGTATGGATAATCGACCTTGAATAAACTACGTGGGTAAATTCTCGATTGACTAGATTTCATCCTTAAAAACAGCTCTACAGCTTAATTCAAGCACAAATGTTTATTGATCGGTAAGATAAGGTATTAAAAAGTAACTGTCAATAAATGTCAATAATAATATCAGCGCCTATTATTTCGCAAAATAAACATATATCTAATTACGCGGGGGTCTGACGTCACAAGGCATACAAAGCATTGGAATAGAAACACTGTTTTAACAAATACACGCTCAAAGTCTCACCTTGACACTAACTGAGCTTATAAAGAGTATATTCATGAGTTTAAATAACCAAAATAATCAACCGATACTTACACCATGCGACCATAATTTGTCAGGGAATCGTCCGAAATCGAATTCTTATTGTTTTTTGTTTACATGTACTTTCGGAAAGGGAGAAAACTCTACGCTCATGTAGTGGCTAAATACCGAATACCGAACAACGCGTCTCTAAGCAGACTCGGTACAATGTATAAAATCTCTAATGCGTGGCATCACATAACTGTTTTGTAATAAGTGAAC
Source organism: Dreissena rostriformis (assembly GCA_007657795.1). Classification (NCBI taxonomy): domain Eukaryota; kingdom Metazoa; phylum Mollusca; class Bivalvia; order Myida; family Dreissenidae; genus Dreissena; species Dreissena rostriformis. The sequence goes on from VMBQ01009032.1 coordinate 32,488, forward strand.
GACTAGATATCATCTATACTATGCAAATGTTTAAACGGTTCGTACAAATCTCAAAAAATAGTTTGAATATGCAGATTTAAATACATTCTTTATTGGCTCATATTAAATTTTTAAAGTGAATCGACCGGTATAAACAAACTTCAGCAAACAGTTCAATTAGTAAATGTGTAATTACTGTATGTCCAATGGGGCCTTCGTTTATTAGGGATACGTTTTGCTCTATAGATATCTACTGAGATGAAATAGACGAAGCTCATTGAAGTGCCCATATATCGTCTACTTGTTTTATCAAAATTAAATGATCTTAAACATCGTGACAACTGCTTCAGAAGTTTTGTTCTAGTGTGGCTAATTGCCATATTTGTTAACACGTAATTCAAGCAAATTTTCATAAAGTTAACCACATCTATATGTTAATTATTGCATAACTATTTGGATTGATGTTATGCAAACGATTTGTGACTAATGGTCATTATTCTGAAATAAAGCTTTTAATGCGTTCCCTGGGAAAACGCAATTGCCCGGTATAGTGTCACCAGGCAAACTTACATGCGCCGGGAACGGGATTGGAACCGGGTAAAATACGTGAGAATCGCGTAACCACTGCGCCAACCGGACATCTGTTTCAAAAGAGTTTCTACATTATGTCAACAATAACACTGTCAATCGAATATATAGTTTTAAGACGAGACTTTCCATTGTTAGTCGAGACTACACAGTTTCAGACGAGACTACACATTTTTTTGTGAGACTACACACTGTTAGGAGAGACTATACAATGTAAGGCGATACTAAACCTTGTCAGGCGAGACTACACACTGTCAGGCGAGACTACACTTTCAACAACATTCACAGTGAGCTTATACACGGCCGGTAATCACGGACGCCAACTCTTTTTTGTGCGATGCATTAATAAATGAGCCAATTCTACAAAATAATTTTGTCTTGAAATTAAACGGATACGTCTACAGGGTGAGTAGGTTTTATATGTTTTTTTCATTATATTTTGCATTATTTTAAAAATCGGGCAATGTAGTGCGAAGATTTATTCATCCACACATGTACAGAAACATATAATCACGACCCATTTGGAAACGTGATGACCTTAATAAATTGTGGCAAGGTGAAGTTCTAAAAAGAAAATCGATGTATTTTGCCTGTGTGACGAGGAAATTTCCACCAAATGAAATCGCTAACGACATCAAACCATTGCTTTGAACATGTTCAAGTTGTTGCATGCACAAAAAACATAGGGCGATTTTAGATTTTAATGTGAACCCATATTTTAAACATACCATCACTATTAAACTGATAGCTTGTTACTGATGCTTTTATAACACATGTCCAAAAACAAAATAAAAAGGGGTAAAGCTGAGTTAAGTTCTAACACAATAGTCCATTGTCCATCCTGAAAGTCACACCACAATCGCATCAACTCATGGACTGGGTCAAATTTTATTTCCTCATGGATATTGTTTCAAATAATGTTTTTTGTAACGGACGAGTCCTTTGAAATGTGGTGAATTCGTGCAGATTTCTATGGAAGGTGTACTTGTGTTTAGAGTATCAGCTTGGTAAATAAGCTAAGGAATGTGTTGTCAGAATAACTACTTTATACTGTGGATTCTACTTGTATCTGGAAATGTGTGTAAGTACAATTTAAACAAGTGATTTTCTAGAAATTGCGTTGAGTTTCATAACAAAGACACAATTGTAATTACATTTGATAACTAAAAATAAAAGTATGGATCTTCCTTTATATGTTCATATTAGCAAATTCCAACTTTATATTGTTTATTAAAAGAAAATATGCGTTATTATAATTTTGAAATATTATTCGGACACATTACTTATAAATAATTGTGTCGTGTTTTGAGAAAACTGGGCATAATTCTTGTGCGTAAATTGTCATCCCAGATTAGACTGTGCAGTCCGCACAGGCTAATCAAGGACGACAATTTCCGCGTTTATAGAATTTTTCGTTTACATGATGTCTCTTCTTAGCGAAAATCCAGTTTAGGCGGAAATTATCGTCCCGGATTAGCCTGTGCGAACTGCACAGGCTAATTTGCGATGACACTTTACGCACATGCATTTTGTCCAGTAATCTCAGAACGCGACTCAATAAGTTATAATGCACGGTTATGGTGTGCCAGAAACGGTAGCCTGCAGTTCCGACACATATACAGTGAATTTATTCTACCACAAACCTAGAAGTCAATGTAGGATTCACATGTCGTCATATTGATTTTGGATTTGTGATCAACATGCATGCTTAATCTAAGGGATATCAGTTTTTAGTAGAATATATAGCTTACACCATGAATGTTAATATCCATTATGTTGAATTATCGCATAGAATATACACGTCCACGAAGCAGAAGGTCTGGTATACAATGACTAATAAGGAAATAAATGGTCATTTTGTTAAGATATAAGAAAACGTCAAATACACTTTAGGTTGGCTGATAACTCCAAAACCAAAACTAATTATTGCCCAAGTCTTTACTGGCCTGTTGGATTGTAATCGGGTGACATTTATGGTTGTTTGCAAACCATATGATTTCCATATTCAATTTAGTTGTATTGCAATAAAAACTAACACTTACGACATAACAGTGGCATCCTTCAATATTTATTACAATGATTATATAGCGCGCATTATTGTAATTTTTGTCGACGTCATAGATTGAGTATTATGCATACTCCCGTTGAACAAAGCAAAAAAAAACAAACAAACACGGATACAGAACTCCAGGATAGACCAATATTGGTATTTATTCGATAGTCCACCCATAAAAGTGATCGGGTATATATATATA
>VMBQ01009033.1:4165-34619 GCA_007657795.1 Dreissena rostriformis
TGACCTAGTTTTTGACCCCAGATGACCCAAATACAATCCCAACCCAGATTTCATCAAGATAAACATTCTGACCAAATTTCATAAAGATTGGATGAAAACTGTGACCTCTATTGTCTACACAAGGTTTTTCTATTATTTGACCTAGTGACCTAGTTTTTGACCCCAGATGACCCAAATACAATCCCAACCCAGATTTCATCAAGATAAACATTCTGACCAAATTTCATAAAGATTGGATGAAAACTGTGACCTCTACTGTCTACACAAACAAATTGTTGACGGACGCACGCATGTATGCACGCACGACGGACGCTTGACGTCACAAAAGCTCACCGTGTCACTTCGTGACAGGTGAGCTAAAAATGTTCACAAAGTTCTGAATCACAAAACATATAAATTAAAGTAAATTTTCAAATGTCATGAAAATTCTAATAATTATATTCATTTAGATGTCATGTCACAGTACTATACATTGAACTTGTAACCATTCAACAGATGTTTCAATCTTTTCTGTACAGAAATCATTGCATTTGACACAGAAAAAAATATCTGAAATTTCATCATTTTAAAAACAAACCAATTAAAAATAGCTTCAAGTGACTACTGGGCCAAGGCACACCAGACTTACCCAGCAGCATCTGAGTGTTTGTGGAGTCTGTCTCAATCTGCAGGGCCCACAGTAAAAGCTCTGTTATCCTCTGCTTCAGTGAGATGAAGGATACACTGTGCTCTGGGGTGGCCTCTGTGCAGAGAATGTCTGGAAAATTGGTAATAAGACAAGGTTGTAGCATGAACTGACATAGAGTTTATTGTAGTATTGATGCAAGGTTGTAGAATGAACTGACCTAGAGTTTAATGAGGTATTGATGCAAGGTTGTAGCATGAACTGTCCTAGAGTTTAATGAGGTATTGAGGCAAGGTTGTAGAATGAACTCACCTAGAGTTTAATGAGGTATTGAGGCAAGGTTGTAGAATGAACTGACCTAGAGTTTAATGTGGTATTCAGGCAATGCTGTAACAAGAACTGACCTAGAGTACAATGTGGTATTGAGGCAAGGTTGTAGCATGAACTGACCTAGAGTTTAATGAGGTATTGAGCCAAAGTTGTAGCATGAACTGACCAAGAGTTTAATGTGGTATTGAGGGAAGGTTGTAGCATGAACTAACCTAGAGTTTAATGAGGTATTGAGGGAAGGTTGTAGCATGAACTTACCTAGAGTTTAATGAGGTATTGAGGCAAGGTTGTGGCATGAACTGACTAGGAGCTTAATGAGGTATTGAGACAAGGTTGTAGCATGAACTGACATATAGTTTAATGAGGTATTGAGGCAAGGTTGTGGCAAATCCTAACCTAAAATTTATTGTGGTATTAAGGAAAGGTTGTAGCACGAACAGACCTAGAGTTTAATGAGGCATTAAGGCAAGGTTGTGACATGACCTGACCTAGAGTTAAATGTGGTATTGATGCAAGGTTGTAGAATGACCTGACCTAGAGTTAAATGTGGTATTGAGGCAAGGTTGTAGCATGAACTGACCTAGAGTACAATGTGGTGTTGTGGCAAGGTTGTAGCATGAACTGACCTAGAGTTTAATGTGATATTGAGGCAAGGTTGCAGAATGAACTGACCAAGAGTTTAATGAGGTATTGAGGCAAGACTGTAGAATGAACTGACCTAGAGTTAAATGTGATATTGAGGCAAGGTTGTAGAATGAACTGACCTGGAGTTAAATGTGGTATTGAGGCAAGGTTGCAGAATGAACTGAACTAGAGTTTACTGAGGCATTTAGGCAGTGCTGTAGAATGAACTGACCTAGAGTTAAATGTGGTGTTGAGGCAAGGTTGTAGAATGAACTCACCTACAGTTTAATGAGGTATTTAGGCAAGGTTGTAGAATGAACTCACCAAGAGTTTAATGAGCTATCGAGGCAAGGTTTTAGAATGAACTGACCTTGAGTTTAATGAGGTATTGAAGCAAGGTTGTAGAATGAACTGACCTAGAGTTTAATGTGACATTTGCTATCCAGACATTATGAATTTCTGGAAACATTTAAGGGACTTGTTCAATGATTTTGGAATACTTTTGTTAGTATATAATTCAAATAAACAATTCAATCTGGCATATTAAAATATAGGAACTAAACATTTTAAGCAAAGTTACCACACAAAGAAAGAAAACATGAAAAAAACCTTCCACTTGGATTAGAACCCAGGACTTCTGGATCATCAGCACATTGAAAGAAAACAGAATTTCCAAATTTCAAGTGTTTATAACAGTATAAAATTATTTTGCACAATACAATTAACAACACTCAAGCATACTTCATATAAACTTTAAAGAAGGAAGGAAGTATCAAAGTTTTGTCCACATCAGCACTTTTGAAACTTTGACTTAAGGGAGATCCAGAGAAACTAGAGCTTTGTCACAGATGTGACGAATACCCCCACAAGCCGCATTTACACAGAATACCATGCTAAATCCTTGAAATGCACTAAGTGACCGCACAGCAATTTTTTCCTTCTTTGTAAAGTACCGGAAAACGACACTTTCCCAATCTCGGAAAAATTACAAATTTTCCCAATTGATTTTTTTTTTTTTTTTTTTTTTTTTTTTTNGTGCTTGACTGTTATTCAACTAACAACTGACCCTTGATTTCAAGGTCCTTGTATTTAGACCACAGTGAACCAGTGCTTGACTGTAATTCAACTAACAACTGACCCTTGATTTCCAGGTCCTTGAAGTGCATGAACAGATTACATATAGACATAAACTCACCCTTGATTTCCAGGTCCTTGAATTGCATTTACAGATTACATATAGACATAAACTCACCCTTGATTTCCAGGTCCTTGAAGTGCATTAACAGATTAGACATTAACTCACCCTTGATTTCCAGGTCCTTGAAGTGCATTTACAGATTACATATAGACATAGACTCACACTTGATTTAAAGGTCCTTTAATTGCATTTACAGATTACATATAGACATAAACTCACCCTTGATTTCCAGGTCCTTGAAGTGCATTTACAGATTACATATTGACATAGACTCACACTTGATTTCCATGTCCTTTAATTGCATTTACAGATTACATATAGACATAAACTCACACTTGATTTCCAGGTCCTTAAATTGCATTAACAGATTACATATAGACATAAACTCACCCTTGATTTCGAGGTCCTTGAAGTGCAGTGGCAGACAGAGCATGGAGAGGAGCAGATGGACGCACGCCTTCCTCAGCTCCACACTTGGTATCAGCTCACACAGTCTGACAATCAACAAGTTTGGAAACAAATACCTCACGGCAGGAAAATATCCCCCTTACTGGGCTCACGAACACACTTTACTGTTTGATAGATAGGTAACAACTTCACACAGGGGTAATGTTTGTGACATTTGGTGAAAAGGAGACACTTTTTTACACAAAACATCCCTGCATCAGAACGGACTTAGTATTCTATCAATCTGTACCACTTCTGTGGAAGATCTGACTTTCTTTCTTATCTAATCATCTGCATGGAAGTTGAATCTTGAACTGAAAATTAACTCCATAAATAAGAAAAAAAAGGCTGCCTTATTTAAGTGTCATGGTTGTTGTTAATTAATATATTGCCCTTCAAATTCATTATTCAATCCAAAATATGTGTTTCCACTATCATAGCAAAAACAATAAGAATAGGTAGGTACAAAAAACTTAATTTTAGTTTTTACCTTCTTTTACAATTCTCCATTGTAATAAGAATATGCAATGGCATGCATACATCTTACTAATCTTTATTTAACTTCTTTTTTAAAGTTTAATTTAGGTTATTAAAAGTTTATTTAGAAAAAAAGGACCAAATTTAGCAAAAATGATGGTAAACTTAGTAGTTAATTAAGTCAAAATGATTGAATTGTATCAAACAAAGCTCAAAACCTGAACCCAAGAAATACCAAAAACAAAACAAAGTTAATGTTAGAAAAAAAAGGGTCTGTCAGATTAGTGAACAAAAACAAAATTTGTTTATGCCTTTTTACTTTTTTCATGCACTTAAAATAAAAGAAATAGGCTTTGTTTATTCTTCACCATGTTAAAATGATATTTCTGAAAAAAATAAACACTACTTGAACTAGCCAAACAATTTCAGGAATTCATATCGAGAAGCTAACATCAGAACTTGTTTACCAACCATCAGTCATTTGTGAATTTTATTCAACTAAAGACCCATTGCTTCTAATCCTAATAGATTTAACAAGAGTTCCGCGGTCAGAGACATATGCCCCCAAAACAGGGCCTTGATTTTCACACTTATTGTGACAGTGACCTTTGACCTAGTGACCCCAAATTCAATAGGGGTCATCTACTGTCCAGGGCCAATGCACATGTGAAGTATCAAGTCAATCGGTCAATTCATTGACGAATTATTGATCGGAACGATTTTCCCACTTATTGTGACAGTGACCTTGACATCTGACCTAGTGTCCCAAATTTCAATAGGGGTCATCTACTGTCCAAGGCCAATGCACATGTGAAGTATCAAGTCAATCGGTCAATTGGTTGACGAGTTATTGATTTGAAACCATTTTCACACTTATTGTGACAGTGACCTTGACCTTTGACCCAGTGACCCCAATTTCAATGCGGGTCACCTACTGTCCAAGGCCAATTCACATGTAAAGTATCAAGCCATTTGGTCAATCGGTTCAAAAGTTATTGATCGGAAACGAACTGGTCTACCGANAATTGGTTGACGAGTTATTGATCGGAAACAATTTTCACACTTATTGTAACTGTGACCTTGACCTTTGACCTAGTGATCCCAATTTCAATAGGGGTCATCTACTGTTCAAGGCCAATGCACATGTGTAGTATCAAGGAAATATGTCGATTCGTTGAAAAGAAATTGATTGGAAACGATTTTCACACTTATTGTGACAGTGACCTTGACCTTTGACCCAGTGACCCCAATTTCAAAAGAGGTCACCTACTGTCCAAGGCCAATTCACATGTGAAGTATCAAGCCATTTGGTCAATCGGTTCAAAAGTTATTGATCGGAAACGAACTGGTCTACCCACAGACAGACTGACAGACCCGCCCACAGACCTTCATCCAGCAAAACAATATACCCCCTCTTCTTCGAAGGGGGGCATAAAAATGAAATATTGGTTTTCACAAGAAAAATGTGCATTTCCATTTTCCACTGAATTATCAGGTAAGTTTAAATCTTTCTAAGTCTCCTTGTGGGAACAGATCCAGCTGCATACTGGCATAGGGTCAGTTGTGTACAGCACAGGGTCATTCTGTGTCAGAATCACAGTATCACTTCTGTGATGTCAACAATGTGAAGCCTGCATCTGACTTCTAAAGTGTCCTCATCATCCACAGAATGGTCATGTTTTATCTCTGGATTTCTTTTGTCCACATTTTAATTTAATATAAATATAGCATCATCTGGAATGCAGTAGCCCCCTGTTCAGTTTTTAAGGATCAACACTATATAGGAAATATCAAACACCTTGTTAATTTTACATTTCAGCCTTTTTTAACAGAAAACTTTTGTCATGAAAACTTAAGTGATTTATATTAGTTAATAAGTCAAATACAATTGAAATGCTATAAATAGAGCAAAATTTTATTTCAGTTCTATTTCAACACTTTTGGACCCAATACCAAATATCAAACACATCGCTTTTCATATTTCAGCCTTACTCGACAGATAGTTTTGCTGCACAAAAATGTTATGCGAAGACAATGCATTCTCATTATCCACAGAATGTTTTAGTATACAAAAGTCTGTTTCACCCTTTCCCGCTCAGAAGCAAAGTAAAATGGCTATATGCAACCAGCATAAAACCAGAACAGCCTGCGAGTAACTCTGAGAAACTATCAGTCTGTTCAGGTTTTATGCTGATTGCTGCTCATCAGTATCTGAGGGTCAGAAATGAAGGTTTTAAAACTTCAATTTAGTAAGAAAGGTCTTATTTTTAAATAAATTTTCGAAAAGGACTACAAAATTGTCAAAGTGCATCTGAGTGGTAAATGGTTGAAACAGTATTCTGCATAAAAAATGAGCTTAAATGTAACATAATTTACAGTCTGCATATGCGATGAATCAAAATTCATGGGTCCATGAACCCCTATAGCGATATATCTGGATCACAATGAAATTTTTCAGGCCATTCCCATATATTAATACAGGGCCTATTGATTGGGCCTGCTGATTGGAGAGGTACTTTCCACCGTGGATTTATGTTTCAAACAGGATGCTGCGTTCAATGAATGCCGATTCCTCCACCAGCCCCCATGTGGAAGCCTTGTCAGTATTGATTAATTGACCCAAAATTACATTTTGATAAAATGTAGGTCAATGTTAAGGTCTTATGCTAAATGAAAGTATCAAAGCTTTTTATTTAGTTCTACTAATGTTTAGCCAATGGTCACTTGGGGTTAACAAAGAATATTGACCTTCTCAATTAGTCCAAAAAACAGGACCTGCCAAATTGCCTGGCTTAGAGAGGATTCCGGTTAAGAGGGTTTCCACAGTATCATGTTTTAAATGTTACAACTTTAAACAGCAGTAAGGTTTGTGACATTTGATGTTTGTGACATATAATAACAAGACTTTTGCCAAGCAATTATGTCCCCTACTGGCTCCACCATTGTCATTTTTTTTTTTCATTTTTTTATTTGTTGCCATAGAAACCAGAATTTTTGATGTAGGAACAAAATGAAATGACATGCATACTGTCCATATTGCCATCTATCCATGTTTCAAGTTTCATGAAAAAATATGAAGAACTTTAAAAGATATCGCAGGATCCAGAAAAGTGTGACTGACTGACTGACAGACAGACTGAGCGCAAACCGGTAAGGGACAATAAGAGGACACTATTTTACAAGATGATAAGCAGATACTATTTTACACAAACTATCCATGCATCAGAACATAGATTAATTCCATCATTCTGACCCACTTCTGTGGAAGATCTGACTTTCTTTTATTTCTAATCATCTGCATGGAAGTTGTATCCTAATTATATTAAACCCAAACAAGAGCTGTGTTTGTCAGAAACACAATGCCTCCTATTGCGCTTATTTTTTTAAATTTATTTTTTTACCTTTTTTTGACCTTTGACCTTGAAGGATGACCTTGCCCTTTCACCACTCAAAATGTTCAGCTCCATGAGATACACATGCATGCCAAAGATCGAGTTGCTATCTTGAATATTGCAAAAGTTATGACCGAGGTTAAAGTTTTGTGACAGACATACAGACACACACAATGACAGACAGACAGACAGGCCAAAAACAATATACCCCCTCTTCTCCGAAGAAGGGGGCATAAAAAGGGGCTGCCTATTAGTTTAATGTTTGGTATTTAATATTTATATTATGCCCTTTAAAATAATTAATAAGGCCAAAATTATGGTCAATGTCTGGTCAAATGAAATCAGGTGATATGGGTGTATTCAGAGTGTTCAAAGATTTCATCAATGCAAGTATCAAAACTTGTAGTACATACCGGTATTAGTGATGTTATACAAAATGTGTCATATAGGGTTAACCTTGTACAGACAGAAGAACACACAGACAGACTTAACGCTATATGCCTCTCTGCATCATAAAAACATAAAATCACATCATTGACACAAAATAACTTAAAACAGAAAGTTTCATCATAGATAAGTCTTTTTCCACTGCATAGGCTGATCCAGAAAAACATTCTTGCGCAGATGCATTACGATGGCTCTTCTAATGACACACCTCATATACTCATATACTATCATACTCAATCATGGAAGGCAATGGGTCGGTGTTTTGTTGAAATGTGGACACTGAATTTAGTTTGCAAATAAACTGTTTCAGCCCTGTGCTGTGAATAGTATGCATTACTGTGAAAGTACACTTCAAAAGTGATATTTTCTCATTGGAAATAGCTCTTTTAACAGGGATGATCTTTTATAAGTCCTGAGTATACTACAAGAGTATTGTGAATTATTTAAAGCATAATATTGGTATGCATGGATAAGCCGGTATTCACCAAACTTAAGTCTAAGAATAAAGAATATTCTTTAAATTGGAATATTCAAGATTTTTTTTCCTTTTTAGTCAAACTTGGCATTAAATACTTCTATCTACATCATTCTTCATGTAGAACATTCTGTTATGGACATTATCACCTGTAGTAGCCTGTATATAGTCAAACGCTGGATGTTTTTCGTTGTTTCTAAGTCATTTTTTATTCTTAAGTCTAAGAATGGATTAGTTAATACGGGCCCTTGATTCTACCAGTGTTCTGCATCAGACAAGGAAAATATCCATCAGTTTTATCTATCTAAACAGTATTTATGCCTTAAGAAATGGTCTGACTTTCAGACGGTATCATCATTTGCAGATCTGTGTTTTATTACTCCATCTTTCGTCAAAAAGCCTTAACATCAAACAATTTTGTTTATTGAAAAACCTTAAAATTAAATTAAAACTGTATTAATACAAAGCAAAGCAATATTCAATAAAGGTTTTATAACACACAATAATTTCTACTTGTAATTCAAAATATCAGTACATAATTATACTTAAAAACCACGCATTAAATTCATGCAAGTAAAGATTTAAACTAAATCAATGTCAAGCAAACTTTAAAACATTAGATTTAAGTAGTGAACAACATGAAGACATAATAATTACTGTAAAATCATTTATAATTGTCTGTATGAAATTTTGTGGTTAAAAAAAAAACACTTTTTCATTGACATGCGTACATTTCTGATTTTGGGAAGAAAAGAGGGATTTTAGTTGATCATTTTCCGATGTGTTAGTGGATCGGTCAACCCACAAAATCAACGAATAATAATAATGTTACAGTATTTGTACCTGAATTTCGGGGTCAGATCTTTCAATACGAGCTCCAGTGCGTTGAGGACGTGTGGAACGAGTATCTGAACACCAGCCAGGTCCACACGCAGCAGGTCACACGAGTTGAAGAGAATGTTGGAGAGCACGGGGCCGCTGATGTTCTGTCATGATAAAAATGGTTGAAGTTAACCCTTTCCCCCTCAGAAGCAAAGTGAAAATGGCTTTTACAACCAGCATAAAACCAGAACAGCCTGCGAGTAACTCGCAGTCTGTTCAGGTTTTATGCTGTTTGCTGCTCATCAGTATGTTAGGGTTGGAAATGAAGCCTTTAAAAACTTGAATCTTGTAAGAAAGGTCCTCAATTTTTTTGATTTTCTAAGGGACTATAAGCGTATCAAAATGCGTATCTAAACGGTAAAGGGTTAACAAGATTAAAAAGTCATCTGACTGGACATCAGAATGATAAAAATAATAGTTAATTTCACTTCTGTTTAGTTTCATGATGATAGCCCAAACAATTCTCTTATGAGTCTCATCATGCGAAAAAGGGTCTAATGCCATATGTGGCCAGCGTAGCTCCAAACCAGCCTGCATGTCAGTGCAGTCTTGACAGGAGCTACACTGTTCGCTTATGTCCACAAAACCTGTTTAACTTTATAGCGTGAAAGATACATGTCGACAAGTGGATAATATTTTACACAAAACATTCATGCATCAGAACAGACGAAATTCTATCACTCTGATCCACTTCTGTGGAAGATCTGACTTTCTTTATTATCTAATCATCTGCATGGAAGTTGTATCTTGAACTGAACTTAAAATTAAAAAGGGCTGCATGTAAGTGTGATTTTTGGTGTTAAGGAGACAGTATTTTACACAAAACATCCATGCATCAGAACATAGAGATATTCTATCAATCTGACCCACTTCTGTTGAATATCTGACTTTCTTTATTATCTTATCATCTGCATGGAATTTGCATCTTAAACTGAATACTAAAAGAAATAAAATTTCAATCATAAGTCTTATGAGGGTTTTATTCAACTTAACAATCAATGCTTCTTATCTCAAAAGACTTCACACAAATATTTGAATAGTTCACTAATTTATCATAAGTTCAAATCTTCCTAAGACTCATTGTGGGAACAGACCTCAGTTTCTGAATGCGCAAAATCCCCTCAAGTTATTCTGTTCAGAAAGAAAATAGATGCAACTTATGCTGATACTTCCCAAGTTACCAGTAAAACTAACCCTTTTTTTACCTTAACCCTATTTTGAAGTCCATAGAGGCATAGATATCATAAATCATGTTTGTAATACATGAAATACAATTAAATGATGATCTCATAACCTTAATGAAATCCAATCACACTGTGAGATAAACACAAGAGAGAAGAGATTCCAAATTGTCAGCATCATATACTTTTTTGCTTGACAAATTCATTGCAAAAGTAATGTATTTTTATCAAACAAAAAATAACGCTTTTTCTTGGTATTACTGAATAACATTATTGTTAGAATACTCACAATTTTCATTGTACCAAAAGTATATGATATAATTAATGCTTTTATATTAATATTTCAATGGTTTCCATGACACAAATTCACTGTGCACATTTCTAAACAAAATATGTGTTGCTTGTATCTAAAACGTAGTCTTTATCTTTAACAAACACATTTCATTATTCCTATCTAACTATATGATGTCAATCGTTAATTCGATTGCTATTTGTCATTTTGATAATCTTAATTTTCGCTTCACAAAGACGACATTTGCACATGAATCAGCAAAGAAATAGCAAACACATTTTAATAAACCGATTTTAATTGGAAGATTGGGCAACGACAGCCAATGATATCGCATGTTTCAAAAATGCTTAGGCAGAATCTACCAGTGTTAATATGCGGAAAGATTTTGCGGGCGGCAGATATTTCGGGCTGCTTATGAAATACGTCCGCGGAATTGTTTGTACCCCCCTCTACCCCCACATTTTTAATTACGAATTTAGGCGAATCTCAGGAATGATCCCAGGGACAACCTGATCCGCGGAAATCTGCGGATCCGCGGAAAAATCACAACCCTGAAATGTCATCTTATGATACGCTTCTGGGGAAACAGGGCTTAATGCATGTGCGTAAAGCGTCGTCCCAGATTGGCCTTTTTATTCCGCACAAGGCTAATCAGGGACGACACTTTTCGCATTAATAGAATTTCTCGTTTGAAGGAAGTATCTTCTTAACTAAAATTCAGTCTAGGCAGAAAGTGATTAGCCTGTGTAGACTGCACAGGCTAATCTGGGACATAACTTTACGCACATGCATCACGCAATGTTTTCTCAGCGCAAAAACTCACATCATCCACTTGTAGCCCATAGCACAGAGCGAAATAGAACCTGGAGTAGTAAGCGGGAAGAATGTCCTCTCCCGTTTTATGGGCGCAGAAGAGCCTACACAGCGTCCCACAGGCCTCTGCCCTTCCGGACTCGTACGTGTTGTCAGACGTGGACTTCTTCTCGGGGGAGGTATCAATGGACAGAGACGTGGGCCGCGACTGGTCGATCAGTGAATTTGTTCTTCTGTAAGTCTGGCCTACAAATAGCTCAACAATCACAACGTGAAGTGCTAAAATGAGTGCCAAAATCTTTAAGAAAAAAAGAACTATAAAAGACTTTCTCGCACCTGTGCACATTTTTTAGATTTAATACATAGGTAGGGACCAGAGATTGTTACAATATAGACAAACAATACATGTGCTGCCGTATGTCAAAATATGTAGCACGTGAACTTATCATGAATATTTTTATCTAGTGTAAACAGTAAGAGTACTATTGTGTTTAATATTGCTGTTTAAAAATACTTGTTATGTATTAAACATATACAAAGATGTATTCAATTTTAATTGAAAGGTTTACCAAATGTTATAAAAGAAGAGGCCTAATTTAGCTACAAGTTTACTGTATTTTTACTTGTAAGACATTGTGAACGTTATAATGATAGAAATAAACTAAATAAAAGATATCTTCTCTTGTTGTTAAAAAATGAAAAAGGTCCGGTAAAATCTTGTGAGGTCTTGTAAATTTTAGAAATTACAAGACCTCATGTCCTGTACCATTTTGTTTGTCTTTCGCATGGTTTGGCAGTTACATTATATACCCAGTGACTTCGCACTAGGGGGTATATAAGACTGGTACTACTGGTCCATTCCCATAGTAGCATTCATGGTTCCCAGCTTTTTGTATGAACAAAATTCCCAGATTTTTCCCTGATGGAAAATAAAAATTCCAGGATCATAATTTCGACCTATTTCTTGTTTTAAACTGCGGGCCGTTTGCGGTCTTAATAGCGACCGAATAGTGTAAACAAATATTGTTGTTGTCCACTCGCGATTTTTTTTTTTTTAATTCCCTGATTTTTCCCTGATTACAGGAACTTTTCCCAATTTCCCTGATTTGCCGTGACTGGAAAAAGTGAGTCTTTTTCCAGGTTTTCCCTGATTTCCAGGTTGGCTGGGAACCCTGGCATGGGAAAATGCTGATACAAATGTAGTAGATATATAGATGTTTAATCACACAAATAATTTCAGCTTACCTTCATTTCTATGCACAGGCAGTATCTTCACGTTGGCAAGGGCCGCATCAAACAGCCAGGCCCCAAACAGGTGCAGGATGCTGTTGCACTTGGGCCTGTTAGGGGCCAGGGGCGGGCGACTGTCAAGGGAGAGCAATCCAGGCAGGCACAGGGGCGTGGGGGCACTCATCTTGCTTGAGATGGTTGTATTGGACTTGGTGCCTGTTACTGGGTGCACAATGGACAACACATTTAAATAATAAACTTTATAAAAACACATTCATCAAACGTAAAAACATAAACTGATTACATAATAACTACAATTTTCGGCGCCTGTTTCAAAGGTGAAATACAGCTAAATTTAATTCCAGGTCACGAGGGCTTACACTGACTAAACATTTTCATAAGCCAAATTTAACATGCAAATTCTACCTTATTCTCAAATTTGCTTTTTACTAGTTTTTATGATAGGAAAAGCTGAAAAATTGAAAGACAAAAAAGATCGTATTTACAAAAAAAGTCAAATTTGCTCTATGAAGCTTATGTTGAGAATGGCAGCTTAGAGCTCGGACTGATCAAGTTGCCATGGTTACCTCTCTGTGTGAGTGGGGCAGTGAGGGCGGCCAGGGGTCTGCCCAACTTCCTCTGCCCTGGGGGTGTGGAGGGACCCAGGGTGGACTGACGGCTGGGGCCCGAGGGGATGAAACTCATGCTGGTCAACATATTCTCCTCTTTCACGTCCTGGGCGATACCTGGTGTGAGTGTGAAATGCAGGTCAGCAAATATTGTTAAATTAGATTTAAATCCTTATTTTTTTCAATTAATACTGAATATCTAGTATGTTTCATTGAACGTACTGATTAATCATTTTAGACGAAAAAATATAATGAATGAATCCGAATAAATATAATAAATGAATAAAATATTATGCAAAACCTTTACATGGCCATTTATCTTATACGAGTCATGTTTCATAATTGAATTCCCATATCATTTTATCACAGCAATACAATCACGTATAACAGTTGATAATATTTCATTTTTTTTAACTTTATGTTCAAGTTATATCACATAAATATAAGCATTTTGATTTTTTTCTTAGTAACTATATTCACAATTCTTCCCTATTCCCAGAGAAACAAATATAGAAATTTGTCGCATGAAAAAAAACAACACTATAACTATAAAGATTGTAATAGACTTGCACATACCCAGAAAGGCGTTGACCATGATGGAGATCCCTCGCATGGCCTTGTAGAAGATCTGCGGCAGTTTGAGGAGGCACTCGTGCTGGCGGGGGTCGATGACGTCCTCGCTTTCGAGCGCCAGTTTCAGGAACATCGGCGTCTGGCTGATCAGCTCCGGTTTCGCGAGATCGACAGGGTTCTGGGTGATGTGCAGGAAGCGGAACCAGCTCTGGGCGATGCAGTCGTTGCTCATCTCTACGGGAACCAGCAGGCCCCCTTCGTCACTCTCAGCTGAAAGGGACATGGGAAAAAACTGATATGAGCCTCGCTTGGTGAAAAGGGGGTTTAATGCATGTGCGTTAAGTGTAGTCCCAGATTAGCCTTTGCAGTCTCCACAGGCTCATCAGGGACGACACTTTCCGTCTAAACTGGATTTTTGCTAAGTAGAGACTTTCTTTGAATGAACAAGAGATGTGTTTGTCAGAAACACAATGCCCCCTACTGCGCCGCTTTGATTTTTTTTTTTTACCATTGACCTTGAAGGATGACCTTGACCTTTCACCACTCAAAATGTGCAGCTCCATGAGATACACATGCATGCCAAATACGAAGTTGCTATCTTCAATATTGCAAAAGTTATGACAAAACTTTAACCAAGGTTAAAGTTTTGGGACAGAATGACAGACAGACAGGCCAAAAACAATATACCCTCCCTTTTTTTTTAAAGGGGGCATAAACGTGTCATAAAAGCGGAAAGTGTCGTTCCTGATTAGCCTGTGCGGACTGAAAAGGCAAATCTGGGACAACACTTTACGCACATGCATTAAATCCCATTTTCTCAGAGGGAGGCTCATATTTCGATGAAAGTGTTCAGTCTCCATGAAAGTCCATAAGCCCTCAGTATTGAAAGAACTAGGATCAAACCAGGTACAGGGTGCTGAAAAAAAGGGGAAAGTTGGAAAGCCGGACTTGCCTCGTGACATTTTTTCTTATAAATTGCTTAATCCAAGGAATTTCTTAGTCTAATAATTTTAAATAAAGCTATTTAAGCACTGTTCTTTCATTTTCCATTAAATTTTGGAAAACAAATATAATATTTAAACAGATTTTTCACACTTTCTTGTTGACAATTCCAAAGAAAATGGAGAAGGGAAGCAAAAAGGAGCAGATTGCAGCACCCTACTATTTTGCTCTAGATATTTCCCTGACTCAAACAAAGCCAACTGTTGCATGAGGTCCAGAAAAAAATCAATAAAGAATACCAGCTCTAATTTGAGGTAACAATTTCAGGTCTAGTACCAGTTTGAAGTTGACTGACTATTAAGTTGGAATTCAAGCCAGTCATAGGTATGAGATAAACAGACCGTGTGGCAAGAAGTGAACTTGAGAATTTCACAGAAACTGTACAGTTGGATTGTTGCAAATGTAATTGTCAATTCATCTAATTTGTTTACAAAGGTTACAAGTTAAAGGGAAATATTTATGATCAGGACAGGAGAGAAACAAAGGAAGTATCTCTTTACAATTCACAATCTGTTTTTAATGTGATTATACTAAGTTATAAGCTCTTTTTGGTTATTGTTAATGTTGACTCTTATAAGAACATGAAAAATTATTGTTGAGGAAAGTAACACATTATAATAACAGGGTATTTAAAATTTTAATTTAATTTATAGTCTTTACTATATATATCACAACCAGTAAACTACTCCTTTACAAGTAAATATTGAGAAAGACGTATAAAACACATCCACATAAAACCTTATAAATACTGACAACATCGACCTCAACCAACAAGACTCGTACATATAACAAGGTCCGGGTATTCTGGCCCGTACATGAACTTCAGGAGCCGCGCTGTGAGCGCGTGATTCACGCGGTGCCACTGCGTGATGAGGGCCTCGTGGTGGCGCCAGTAGATGCACATCTTCCGGAACGTCTTCCATAGCGACGGTGACGGGAAACACTTCTGGCACGCCAGGAGCCACAGCTCGAACAGCACGCTCAGTACGCGCTCGCATAGATGATCCCCAATGTCGTCTGAAACAGCATTGAATATATTTCAATTAATATAAGCAAAAAAAAATGCCTGTGTCAAATTTTTGAAGAAAAAAGTACACTTCAATTCATATAAATCAAGCAAATTCGTTGAATTAATATCCCCCGCCAATTTCAAAATTGTATGACAGATGGACGGATAGTATTGACGGACGGTATGACGGACAGACAGACGGACAACGCCAATTCTTTATCCCTCCGCCTTTGGCATGGGATAAAAATTACCCAAAAGATATCTGTGGCATATCTTTGACAAACAAAACACAATAGTGAGGCATAGTAAAACAAAAAATAACATACTGCTTACTTTACTCTGTGGTCAACTGCTTGATTTCATCCTTGGGCATGATTATAAAAATTATATTTTTTTTTTAAATCTCTGTTCTTTTTATTATAGAAATATTTTGTGTTTTAGATTTTTGTAAGAATTGCCCATGCATACTTAGAAGCATAAAAAATAGCAATGTTAGAAGAATTTAATAATTATAAATACAGTGACATAACATGTGGTGTTTTTCAATTAGAAAATATAAGAACATGGAATCTTTGATGAATCTAAGCTATTCTTAAAGCTTCATTTTCCAACATGCAATAAAAAGTGCCAAATAGCAAAGCCAATTCAGATATGATACAGTGTGTGGCTTGGTTAAAACATAAACACACCAATAAACATTGATAGATAAAACAATTAAAGTCTGGAGAAGATTTTGAGTGTTATCTGTACAAACTCATGCAAGCATCTGCAACTAAAACGGCAAGAATAAAACTATACCTTTGTCGAAAAAAAAACTAATACCTCTACACTGATTTGTCATCTACATTTAAGGTAAGTTATTAGGGAATGTTAGGATCACAGGAGATGAAAAAAATGTCTTGCACTTAATGCTGACGACATACTTGAAGTTGTGCATTGATTTAAGTAGAGGTTTCAGAAATTTGGAAGCAGTCTGTTCCACAACCTCTTAAATTTTATGCACACTGAGCTTTGTCAGTGATGTTCAAAGCAAAACAACGCACAGGTTAGTCAGCTAGTAAGTAGAAATAAGACGTTGCTAGGTTTCCACGCATTGCTGTGCATAACATGCCATATCATTGGTAGATACATGGCACGCACCATATTACAATAACAACAATTGCTGAATGTGTTTTCTGCTATTTTCTTGAGTTTTAGGTTTATTTTGTGAAAGAGTTAATATATCTTCACAATAATGAAATGAAGCTTTGTAAATTGAACTGCCATTGTTGCACAGAACTCATCTTTTCAGGTCATTCTCAAACAAACAGCGTTATCCTCGTGGATGAATGTTTTTTTTTACAAAGGCGTTCCTGTCATACAATGAATTTCTTAATGTCTGAATGAATGGTAAATGAAATATTTTGATAATTCAAGGACCTATACAAACAGGTTGATTTACTGGATTATTTAAATTTCATTATGCGTTTTTGTTCTAAAAAATATAGTGCAAATAATGAAGTTCTATATTGAAAGAGAAATATTATCACAGTGATTTATCACATATTTAGTGTTAAAACTATGAACAAGTAATACATATTAAGTAATAAAAAAAAACAGTGATGTGTTTGAGAAACACTATGCCCCCTTTTGAGCGATTTTGACCCATATATTTGACCTTTGACCTTGAAGGATGACCTTGACCTTTCACCACTCAAAATGTGCAGGTCCATGAGATACACATGCATGCCAAATATCAAGTTGCTATCTTCAATATTGCAAAAGTTATGACCAAGGTTAAAGTTTTGGGACAGAATGACAGACAGACAGACAGGCCAAAAACAATATACCCCCTCTTCTTCGAAGAAGTGGGCATAGAAAAATGTAAACATTCGTGAAAAAAAGTCAATGTTCATACTTTGCAAATCACCAAGAGAAAACTTACACACAAAGCTAAAGACGGTGTTAGAAAAAACATTTCCCAATATCACCCATTTACACAACATACATGTACCAAACAACTATGCACTACAACAATTTAGTACACAATCAACTCAGCAAGGCTTGTCACCATAGGATGACATATGCCCCCTTTTTCCACAT
This sequence comes from Dreissena rostriformis, assembly GCA_007657795.1. NCBI lineage: Eukaryota > Metazoa > Mollusca > Bivalvia > Myida > Dreissenidae > Dreissena > Dreissena rostriformis. Next base: position 21,874 of record VMBQ01009033.1, read on the forward strand.
TTTTCGAAACCTAAACGCAAAACCTTAATGCAAAGTGTGACGGAATTTCTGACAGACGGACAGACGGACGGACAGACGACAGTGCGATCACTATATGCCCACCTTCGGGGACATAACAATAATGCCTTCAATGCTAAAAAATACAACAGCAAGAATTGGTTCTATCACAGCATATCTGGTTGATGTTAACTGTTGTATTGCATTGAAAATAATTCATGTTTAAAATGTTTCAGAATAAGAAGCATTAATAGCTATCAAATAAACATTTGAAATTGTAACAGCTTACTTGTTAAAACACAAACATTTTAGAAAATGTAAATGATAGGCAAAGACTGCAAACCATAGCATTGGTCTGTTTCTAAATACAGTTTAAATAAAAAACAAACATAAGGCATGTCACTTGAAGAAACCTAATACATTCTTCAGAACCAATTGCATTATATTCAGCTGTCACTTCATTATATAAACTGCCCCATGTAAAAATGGGTCTTATGCCATGTGTGGCCAGTGCTAGTATAGAAGGATATAGGATATCGGAACCATACCAAGTTACAGGGTGTATGATTAGTTCAAAGATGTGAAGGGCAATTGAAATGTGCTTTGTTTTGGGAAAATGGGGTTTAATGCATGTGCGTAAAGTGTTGTCCCAGATAAGCCTGTACAGTATGCGCAGGCTAATCAGGGACAACACTTTCCGCATTTANTTTTTTTTACAAAGGCATTCCTGTCATACAATGAATTTCTTAATGTCTGAATGAATGGTAAATGAAATATTTTGATAATTCAAGGACCTATACAAACAGGTTGATTTACTGGATTATTTAAATTTCATTATGCGTTTTTGTTCTAAAAAATATAGTGCAAATAATGAAGTTCTATATTGAAAGAGAAATATTATCACAGTGATTTATCACATATTTAGTGTTAAAACTATGAACAAGTAATACATATTAAGTAATAAAAAAAAACAGTGATGTGTTTGAGAAACACTATGCCCCCTTTTGAGCGATTTTGACCCATATATTTGACCTTTGACCTTGAAGGATGACCTTGACCTTTCACCACTCAAAATGTGCAGGTCCATGAGATACACATGCATGCCAAATATCAAGTTGCTATCTTCAATATTGCAAAAGTTATGACCAAGGTTAAAGTTTTGGGACAGAATGACAGACAGACAGACAGGCCAAAAACAATATACCCCCTCTTCTTCGAAGAAGGGGGCATAAAAAAATGTAAACATTCGTGAAAAAAGTCAATGTTCATACTTTGCAAATCACCAAGAGAAAACTTACACACAAAGCTAAAGACGGTGTTAGAAAAAACATTTCCCAATATCACCCATTTAAACAACATACCAAACAACTATGCACTACAACAATTTAGTACACCATCAACTCAGCAAGGCTTGTCACCATAGGATGACATATGCCCCCTTTTTCCACATTTTTCGAAACCTAAACGCAAAACTTTAATGCAGAGTGTGACGGAATTTCAGACGGACGGACAGACGGACGGACAGACAGACCACAGTGCGATAAATATATGCCCACCTTCGGGGGCATAACAATAATGCCTTCAATGCTAAAAAATACAACAGCAAGAATTGGTTCTATCACAGCATATCTGGTTGATGTTAACTGTTGTATTGCATTGAAAATAATTCATGTTTAAAATGTTTCATAATAAGAAGCATTAATAGCTGTCAAATAAACATTTGAAATTGTAACAGCTTACTTGTTAAAACACAAACATTTTAGAACATGTAAATGATAGGCAAAGACTGCAAACCATAGCATTGGTCTGTTTCTAAATACAGTTTAAATAAAAAACAAACATAGGGCATGTCACTTGAAGAAGCCTAATACATTCTTCAGAACCAATTGCATTATATTCAGCTGTCACTTCATTATTTGAACTGCCCCATGTAAAAATGGGTCTTATGCCATGTGTGGCCAGTGCTAGTATAGAAGGATATAGGTTATCGGAACTATACCAAGTTACAAGGTGTATGATTAGTTCAAAGATGTGAAGGGCAATTGAAATGTGATTTGTTTTGGGAAAATGGGGTTTAATGCATGTGCGTAAAGTGTTGTCCCAGATAAACCTGTACAGTATGCGCAGGCTTATCAGGGACAACACTTTCCGCATTCACTGGATTCCTTAAACAAAAAATACAATAAAAGCGAAAAGTGTTATCCTTTATTAGCCTGACCGGAGTGCACATGCTTAACTGGGACGACACTTTACCCACATGCATAAAAGTCCAGTTTTTCCAGATTGAAATGTTAGTCCCCAGACATGAAGGACAAGTGACATGCCAGTTTGCCAGGTAGAGGGTGTGTAGGGGACTACTGGGTGGTTAATTAAGCAAGCAGGTAGGCAAACTTACATGAACTCAATCCAGTATCTTCTGTCATGCAAAAATATACACATATTCTCAAATATATTCAGGTTACATTACACAGAGTGTTTAGCCATTTAAATTGATTGATTAATGTTATCATTGCATTTGCAAGTCAGCAACACATTAACAGGTAAGTCAACATTATATCGAAAATCCTTTTTTCAATATGATATCACAATATTAAAATACTCTAAAAATAAAAATGTCAAGTATTTATCAATAATTTAACATGCTTATTAAATTGCATGTTACAGTGAAAACATATTATGTTTGTATATATTTATTTTATTTTTTCATTCATGATAATGACATCCTAAACATTTGTCCAGAATTTATGTACTTTATATACAAAATTGACACATTTTTCAAAATGTGCAATGGCACTTACTTAATCTACAGAACCATAGACCTATATTGTGTGAAACCTTTGCTAATAGCTGACCTTATGTCATTCAACACATATTAGTACTGGATTTCGAACACGCCATTTGTATAATTACTCGTAAAAACAATTTTTTAAGAACGTTCTTTGCAAATTAAAGTAAAACAAGAGTTCCGCAGTCGGAGACATATGCCCCCACAACAGGGCCTTGATTTTCACACTTATTGTGACAGTGACCTTGACCTTTGACCTAGTGACTCCAATTTCTATAGAGGTAATCTACTGTCCAAGACCAATGCACATGTGAAGTATCAAGTCAATCGGTCAATTGGTTGACAAGTTATTGATCCGAAACACTTTTCACACTTATTGTGACAGTGATCTTGATTTTTGACCTTGTGACCCCAATAGGGGTCATCTTCTGTCAAGGCCAATGCACATGTGAAGTATTAAACCAATCGGTCAATCCGTTTACAAGTTATTGATCGGAAACGAACTGGTCTACCGACAGACACACAGACCGACAGACCGACTGACAGACCTTATTCCAGCAAAACACTATACCGTTCCCCCTCTTCTTCACAGGGGGGCATAAAAATGTATTCAGGATTGAAAATACCAAGTGATTTATCATCATTACAACAGCAAATCATTAAAAAAATATATTGTATGCAAACAGATAATAAATATGTTAAAAGCATTGCATGTTTTGTTTCTTTGACAACATATACAGTTGGTTATAGTAAAACTGTAGTTTTAAAACTGTGTTGACCAAAGACTGTTCAAGCTCAGCATGAGATTAATTTGCTTTTTGTTGTTGATGTTTTAAACTTAAACAAGGCTTATCACCATAGGATGATATATGCCCCCTTTTTCCACATTTTTCTAAACCTAAACACAAAGAGTTTTTCCACATTTTTCGAAACCAAAACGCAAAGTTTGAGGGAATTTCAGACGGACAGACAGACGGACAGACAGACGGATCACTATATGCCCACCTTGGGGGGCAAAAAAATCAATTATATAATTCTTTGGAGTCTGGTTGGAGTGCTCATATGTTTGGGTTAATCATGCAAGCATTTCATCAACATGCATCTTAGCAAACCATATGTCTATAACACTGGATATCATCATATGAGTCGTGTTCTAAGAAAACCGGGTATAATGCATGTGCGTAAAGTGTCATCCCAGATTAGCCTGTGCAGTCAGCACAGGCTAATCAGGGAAGACAATTTCCGCTTTTATGACATTTTTTGTTTAAATGAAGTCTCTTCTTAGCAAAAATCCAATTTAGGCGGAAAGTGTCGTCCCTGATTAGCCTGTGCGCACTGCACAGGCTAAACTGGGACGACACTTAACGAACATGCATTATGCCCAGTTTTCTCAGAACACGACACATGTATTCCTAACGTACTGTTTATTACATGCAGGGTTAACTGTATGTCATGATACACATTTTCATCAGCAATATGTGCCCTATTAAGTTTGTTATTTGCCAATTTCCATTTTCCAAATTGTCTAAACGCACAATCAAAGTTATGTTCTAAAGCACCAGACAATGTGTTATGTTTTTGATTGCAATAATAACGTAAAAGGCTGGCAAATTAAAATTGCTCTAATAAAATATGCATAGTAAGAATGTGTTCAAAGAACAAATGTAACAAAACTTTCAGTGGGAAATAATATATTTTGAAACATTACAGTAAATAAACCATAAACATTGTAAGAGTTATTTCGGCTGATAATTTCAGAACAAATTTCATTAAAAAAAAAATAAAGTAAAACTTAAACAAAAAATATCTGACCTCCAAAAAAATAAATATCATAACATAACCAAACATAACAATAACAACTAAATGAACAATATATGAAACCTACAAACCTAAACAATAAATGTCCGAATGACAGAACAATGGAAAAAAACACAGAACAAATATAAACAAATATGTGCACCATACCTTTCTCAGTGGGTGGGGAAAGAAGGCTGTTATTTGCAGCCAATAGAAATTTCAGCAGGGTTTCCCACGTGTCGCGGGACAGCAGGGCCGACTCTTTGGCCACGCTCTCTATGGTCCTTAGCACCCGATGGCACAACAAAGCTTGTCTCTTCACCAGATCAGCAACTGAAAAGTATGAATTTGAAAAGAATGTATTGTAAGATTAGAGGTGAAATAGTGTGTTTGTTTATTTGGAAACTTTTGCTGATCGCTAGGCGGACGCCATATCCACAACGCCACGGCGATCTACACACACTTTACCTGGATACCTCCTAAGATTTGCAGTCCAGCACTCCACCAACTGATCTAGCATGTCTGTTTGAGTGAAACATGTTCCACCAACTAATCAAGCTGGCCTGTTTTTTTTTTAAATGTAAACATGCGACTATGACTCACCCGCGCCAACCCTGGGCACAAACAGATTCAGGAGATGGTGCAGAATCATTTGGGCGTACGGGTTGGGCTCGTCTGTGATGGGCTTGGGCACGGGTAGCTTGGGGCTCGTCAAGGCTGACAGCCACTCACAGTACACGCTCACACAGTCCTTGATCGTGTCTATCTGATCCAGCGGCAAACCCAGGCCGTAACAAAGCACCTGGAGAGGTATCGAATACACAAGGAGAATTGGGGCTTCACCAATGAAGCTTGAAGTACAACCATATTACAGTCTAAGGGATATCACCTGAAGAGCTGTTAAAGTTCAAAATCAATAAATTAATCATTATTTATTCAAATAACTTGAATCATTAATATTTTCCTCAAACGACAAGAACCATAAATCAACTGCAGAAAGTGTTAAATGAATCAGCAATCAAAATACTTTCTGTAAAAATGGTAAAAATTCATTTCGTTAAGAATTAGTACAGAAAAAGTATGTTTAATACTTGCATCAAACTTGAATTTCAAAATAATGCATTAAAATCATGTTTTGATTGTCTGGACTCTTTTTTCTTTCAAAAAATAAGTTAAGGGACAATATTTGGGCATTAATTATGTCTGTACATACATGTACACTAATGAAAGCAATGACTCTAAAATAAAACGTAATTTTGAATTGTGAAATGGCCGTTTTTGAAAGATTGAACACAAAAAGTCCGATTTTCACAGTTAAAAATGGCCGTTTTTGTGGCCCGTTAGATTTGGGAATTGGCCGTGTCGAAATTGTGAATTGGCCGTTCACGGCCAATCTCTAATAAGAAAAAAAGCCCTGGGGATGATAATCTTTTTAACATTGAATTTCAGGACACAAAATAAGAAACCAACAATAGGTGCAATCCACTGACCTCCATTGTCCATTTCACCTCTGCATCAGTGCCAAGGTTACTGGGCTCGCAGCTGTTACTGATGCTCAGGTTTGTGGCAATGTGCTTCACGACACTGCATGCTACATCCTTACCAACCTATAAGATTGTTGCATAGTTTACAAGCATTGTCTTACTCTTGAATTAAACATGCAAGATTAAAATAAAATGGCTATTGATTTGGCAGGTTTTTGTTTTATATGAATACTTGTTATCTTAAAATGATTATCATTGTTGACAGTCATTGTTAAATTTATCCATATTCAGCATAAGAATGAAGGCTGTTTTTCCTGTTTTTACATATGAGCTGGTCCATGGGAAAAACAGGCTTAATTCATGTGCGTAAAGCATCGTCCCAGACTAGCCCCTGCAGTCTGCACAGGCAAATCCAGAAGGACCGATTTCTGATCTTATGGAAATATTTATTTCAAGAAAGAATATTCTTAATGAAAATCTAGTCTAGACAGAAAGTGCTGTCCCAGATTAGAATTGACAGCTGCACAGGCTAATATGGGATGATATTTTTTTAATGCACGTGCGTTAAGCCCAGTTTTCCCAGAGACCGGGTCATACATTTCCTGTATCCAGCAGCATTCCTGCGCATCAAAACTGTTGTCAAAACAAGCAGTTTGCTCATTCAAGCTATGGAACATGAATTCTTATTTACTTTAGGCAAAACAATGTCCATGCAAATGTTTAGCCAAGTTTAGTATTAACATGCATTAGGGCAGGTATTGCAGGAATGAGGCTACTTTCACTTGAACATTTTATGCTTGCAACAAGTGAATACGTCACGGCCCTTGCTACACTTTGGGAGATTAGGGGCCGGTGCCCTTAAAGGGGGAAATTTCGCGTCGTTTTGGGCGAAAAGGGGAATTTTAGAAGATCTTTTTACCAAATATTTAACACTTAAATTTTCTATATTTTAATGTAATTTACATAAATATACATTTAATCGAAGGTTAATAGCACAATACCAGCTGGCAACATAGGTAAATGTATAAAAGTAAAAAATAAAATAAAACTAGAAATGGCGCGGCAGAAGCCGACGCCTATCCCCACGCCGAATGTTTGAGGTGTGCCCCAGGGTTGGTAATGGGGCCATGCATAGTTGAGATTGACCGTATTGTCATAAGAGAAGTTCAGTATCAATTAGAAGTGAATTGGTGTAGAAATGAAGAAGTTATAGTAAAAGGCAATTTTGGGTGGGTGTGACCTATGTGGGCAGGGCACCCCAGGGTTGGTAATGGGGTCATGCATAGTTGAGATTGACCGAATTGTCATAAGAGAAGTTCAGTATCAATTTGAAGTGAATCGGTGTAGAAATGAAGAAATTATAGTAAAAGGCAGTTTTGGGTGGGTGTGGTCTATGTGGGCGGGGCCCCAGGTTTGGTAATGGGGCCATGCATAGTTGAGATTGACCGTATTGTCNTTAAAACATCGGGTTGTTGATCAGACAGTTCATTTTTGAGCTGTGCTATTAGTGTATACTTAATTTAAAAACAAAAATACTGCACAAGGTGTCACAAGGGCTGAATGAGTTGCTGAGAAATACCTAGAAATAGTATACCATTAAATAGTGTAAGTTGCACTGTTCTTGCATTTAAAAAACGTTTTAGTTAAAATAAACAATTTAACATAGTTCTACCAGTTTTATATTTGTGTATCTGTTTCCAGAGTATCACTACAAGTTTAGGGCTTTATTTCTCTAGTTAATATTTACCAAAGGATGCCTTTTTTTAAACTTGTATTGCGAGTTGGAAAGAAAAAATGCGAGTTAAAATTTTAACAACTCGCAATTTTTTGCGAGTTGAAAAAAAAGTAATTCGAGCCCTGATTCAATTTCATGCTGATTGAGACAAGGGTAACGTCAGGATACCATTACCACGAGTCCACATACATGTATTTCCCTTGTAAGTGTCATTTTAAAGGTAATATACAAATCTATAGCCGAAATGAACTTTGTGATTCTAAAATTGGTCCGGAAATATTAATTAGCGAAACTGTGTAAGATTTCAGGTAGAGAATTTTTTATTTAATTAAAATTATGTATCTAGTTTAGTCTAAAACTAAAGTGGTTTTAAGCAATCTTTTATTTAAAAATCGCTCTCAAGCTAATACAAATTTTAAATTATCTAGCCGGAAATGAATTTTGTGATTTTAAATTGTCGCCATCGTATTGTCGTACTGTCGCTATCGTATTGTCGCACTGGCGTCATTGTGCTATCGCGTTCTCGCATTCTCGTCATCGTATTCTCGCCATCTCGTCATCGTATTCTCGCACTCTCGTCATCGTATTCTCGCATTGTCGCCATCGTACTCTCGCGTTCTCGCATTCTCGCCCTCTGGAGTTTAATGTGTAACCACGATGGCCCTAACGGTATTCCGTATCTCACAGTTTACCAGTTGGTCACTTGTCCTAAATAAAATATTGTTTCTAAGCTGTCCGGTTAGCGCAGTGGTTGGTACACGCGCCTCTCACCTAGGCTACCCGGGCTCAATTCCCGTTCCCGACGCATGTGAGTTTAATTGGTGGTAACCATACCGGACAGGTGGAGTTTCCTCCGGGTTCTCTACCCCCTCCCCACTCCCCACAAGACCACGCCAAAAATGAATCTATTTATACAAATATAAATTTAAAAAAAAACAACAACAACAAGAAGAGCTGGAAAATACAAAATTCGTCTAAATGTTCAGGGTCTAGTACGCAAATTAGGTACAATTAAGTCAGTGCTGTGGCAATACTTCGATTGCTTGTATCAAGTATAACATGGTCGATGATTGGTGTAGTCTAAATGGTTGAGTGGTTGAGGCTTTATATTTTTAAACCATTTGCAAATGTTTCGAGTCCAGATGGGGTAAATATTCTTATTTTCTTAAACACTTCCATTATACTGGAGCTCTTTAGTACCGATGTTAACTTTGACTCTATCCATTTATTTCAATTAATAAAGACATACAAAAATAAGAAAAAGCCAAGATTTTTCTCTGGAAGTATAATTGTACTACTGAAATCACATTATAAATAATACGGGCAAAAGCCCGAAGGGCGTTGACCGTTAATTTGTATCTCTTTTCTGAAATACAAATTAACTTATCTAATAGGCTATTGAAGTCAAATATTTCCTGCCTGCGTCATCTATTTTCGCGATGCAAAATCATAGACCACTGGAGCAACATAGACACTTCGACAAACGCTATATCATACGTTGATGCATAATACATCATGGCAGTGATTATTGTGTAGCGAATTGTACTCTATGTTCACGTATCACATGTTTTTCACCGCAAAATACGTTTTTTTTTGCTCTAGTTTGTTATGCTTCCTGTTTCTTGTTTCCCGGCCTTAGGCCGTAAAGGGAACAAGTCATATTCCACAGACTGGTTTACTACTTTACGCGATAACTTTCGGCAACATAATTTTGACAAATATAACCCGTCTATAATGTATTGAATGAATCCAGATTTCTTTCAATTTATTTGTTCGCTATATTCGATATCTAATTGTAATTATTATCCTCATAAATCAATAAACGCTTGTTTAAAAATAATGATTTGATCTGTTTTCTTGCGGTATTTCAAATACGCCACCCTACAGTACGTGCTGTCTACATGTCATAGTTCGTTACCAAATTTCCATCCGCTCTCAGAAAGCAGTTTTACGTGTGATCATTAGCAATAATCTGTTAAGTTGCGGTTGTAATCCATCAGAAACAAGTTAATTTACAAAATGTATCGATATTGCGATTTAACTGTTTTGTATGTAAGCTTTGTTTCAAATTGTTTACACCTCGTCTGCTCGCACTTTGCCGAGGTTGCATATCACTATATAAAGATTAGGCCTAAAACCCCTAAATCTAATACTGTTGGATTTTCGTAACAAAATCTTCCAGATTGTTCAAAAATTAAACAAAAAACTGGAATTTACAAAACGTCTGCATCATTCATCAAATTTTAAAATTTGTTTTCGCTGTTGGTGTTCCATTTTTAGAAGCTGTTCTGCCAAGCACTGGGCATCACACAAGCCATTCTATTGAGCAAAACTGAAAGTTTTTAGCCATGGTGATCGTGTTTATTGGTTCTGTAGGTTTACTTCAAAGGAACATATGTGAGCTTAAAATATTATAGAACTTTGTAGAGTCTATATCTGTCCAATGCAAATTTAGCTTTGTCGACCAGTGTCTGCCACTGAATGTTAAACTTGTTATAAAACAACCAACCACAAGTTTGTAAAGGCACTACGTATGTAGACGTTGTGATCATTAGTAAGACAGTGTAATTATAAGCAGTAGTAAATAGCTTAATAAATTAATAAATTGGCTGTTAATTGTTGTTCCGTGATAAATATTTTATACGCTAATAAAAAAAACTTTGTAAATACATACACGTAAATATTCTTGCAAGTTGATGACAGTGTTTAAGCATTACTTATTGTGTTACTAGCCTTTTCAATGCAAATAAATGATGTGAAGTGTTTTGTATCGCAATGCATTACCATAAAAGTTGTATATATGTACTGACATGTCTGAATATACTTACATAACTTACATGCTTCTTCTAGCGGCTAAGCCTAGAAAGACTGACATATAAATAAGCTCATATGCTTACTAAAATATCTGTGTTTGTTGTTTGTGTTATTAGAATGTACAAATTAAACAAGAGGGCCAAGATGGCCCTAGTTCGCTCACCTGAGGAGTCGGTTCATAGTATAAATAATTCCTTTTATCAACTTGATAACTCATATAGTTCATATCAATAAATTAAGTTGCACAATAGTCAAAAACTGAAGGTCATCAAAGTGCATAAATTCATTTTTAGGAATTGAGTTGAATTATATATAATCCCAACCCAGATTCAATCAAGATAAACATTCTGACTAAATTTCATAAAGATCTGATAAACTGTGACCTCTATCGTCTANATTATATATATAGCAGTATTCTGTACCACCAAAGACATAATACACCAGCAAGTTGCGTTCATTTGAGTTGATAACCGTTAATATTTTGCGAATCAATCGACACCTTACTGACGATCCGATACAGACGAAATATTCGTTGTACCTAGCCATTGGTCACGTGACTGAAATCTCGTCTTCGGGGGCGAAAGTCCGCGATAACCCGCTGACGCTTATCTTTGTATATTGATAGGTCTTTGTGTTAATATATGAACGTATCCGAATATTTCATCCGAAATGTAAGAAACTTAGAACTGTGCCCATTTTTGGATTTGAGCTTTTTCAGAAAATATAACAGTTACATTAATAAAATAGTACACAGTACACTTATTCATACCGTTTGGTGCATATGACGTCGTATATCTCTATTATACTGTTTTCTCGTAAAAAAGACAATTGACAGAAATCAACATATTAGGCCGCTTAAACATTCAGAAGCCAAAAATATAGAGCGTTCTCGATTGTTCAAAAGAAATAATAAATACCGTACACTAGCGTAGCAATGGTTTTCGCTAATATGATAATAGGTGCTACCTAATTTACGGGCAAAAGCTTATTTGATAACCACGTATCGTAATAAATATTTGGAAATTATTGTGTACAAAACATTATAATTGTTTCAATAATAAAGTAACTCCGCCAAAATAAATCTTATGTTTTGCCTGATGAAAAAAAAGCGTTTTACATCTGCCAAGCTTTAACATTTAATATCTCATAAATTATTAATTGTGTGCTTTTTCAGCCTCTGGAATTTAAAGCTGAATTGAATTAAAAACATAGTGTATTGTGTTGGTTAAGTTCTTTCCGTGTTATTAGCGATTTCCTCCATCAAAATCGCAATCAATTCTCTTGGAGCCGCCATCTTGAAACGTTCGCGCCGAACTTATCGTTCAATAAGACCGAATCGGAAACGAACGATCATTGGCGAACGTTCGCTGTTACTGAACGCACTACTGGGTATGACCAGTGCTTGGTATCTTAAGGGAGATCTCAAGAACGCTCCCACTTAAGGGATCAATACGGAGGCCCCCAAGTCACCAAGCAGACACCATATCTAAGTACTACGCCGCAGCCACCGAACCAGCTATAAATTCCAGATGCTGAAATGCGCACAGTTATAAGATATTAAATCTTAAAGCTTGCCAGATGTAAAACGCTTTTTTTTCATCAAGCAAAAAATAAGATATATTTTGGCCGCGTGACTTTATTTTTAAAACAATTATAATGTTTTGTACATAATTATTTCCAAATATTTATTACAATACGTGGTTATCAAATAAGCTTTTGCCCGTAAATTAGCACCTATTATCATATAACATCTTTTAGAAAAACTTTAGAATTTAGGATTAAGACTAAATATTTTCAATAATCTCGCAATTTACAAGATAGATTGAAAGTCTCCCAGTGTTGTTACCGTGAGGTAGCCACTGCGAAGTAGTGTGCTGATTGTAATCGATTAATAATATGATTCGGGATGCCAAACAAGCACATTATTTAGTTGTATACCGGTAGTAACTAAGCGGCCTTAAAAACACCAGAAATTTCGAGAAAAACGTGTTTTGTTCAAAACGACAACAAACAAACCATTTAATTATTTACAGAATTGCTTAAAACACAGATTAATATATTCTTTAAATTATGGCCAAATGGGGAGAGGGTGATCCACGATGGATTGTGGAAGAAAGACCGGATGCTACAAATG
>VMBQ01009034.1:0-32430 GCA_007657795.1 Dreissena rostriformis
ATTGATGTTTTCTGATTACGTCCGTTGGGTAGGTGGATTTACTTTTGGCGATCATACAAATTATTTTTCGGATAACGTCCGTTGGTTCGGTGGATTAACTTTGGCGATCATACGATTGATGTTTTCTGATAACGTCCGTTGGGTAGGTGGATTTACTTTTGTCGATCATACAAATTATTTTTTCTGATAACGTCCATTGGTTCGGTGGAATAACTTTGGCAAACGTACGATTTATTTTTCTGATAACGTCCGTTGGGTCGGTGGATTATCTTTTGCGATCGTACGATTCATTTTTCTGATAACGTCCGTTGGGTCGGTGGATTAATTTTGGCGATCGTAATATTGATTTTTCTGATAACGTCCGTTGGGTCGGTGGATTATCTTTTGGCGATCGTGCGGTTGATTTTTCTGATAACGTCCGTTGGGTAGGTAGATTTACTTTGGCGATTATACGATTGATGTTTTCTGATTACGTCCGTTGGGTAGGTGGATTTACATAAAACAAAACACACTAGTACAATAAGAATCACATATTTACACAATATTCTCTATCAATACAAGGTATTTTGTCTGGTGACTAGTATATCACGACAAGCTTTGGCACTGTATTTAACGATTTCGTCATTAGATAATATGTAACAGAATTTGATATCATCACTAATTTGATATACTAATATATACAAAGGGCCATAATTCTGCAAAAACTCGTCAGAGCCAATATTCCTTTCTGTATGAGTATCCACATATTTCGGTCATCAGCTGTAGAAGTTTGAGCGAATTCCACCCAGCCGTAAAAAGGAGTTGAAAACACAAGCTTTGTGATCTTTCCAGCAAACATTTTATATCGGCAACATATAGATATCATTATGCATATCGGTATTAATTACGATCCAAGATCGGACCTGCAAAACGATACCGACATATTCGTTATAGATAACTAGTGTTCTTTAAAAACTACCGGTAATGTTGTTTTTTTTGCATTTGCATAATAAAAATATGACACAAACTTCTTTAACCAGTGTTACAATTATCCCAAGATTCGTAAAGCTCGACTCGACATCGCGCCGTTATACGGGGATACATCGGCCCGATATGGGAGTTCTACTTCGGCCCGACAACGGACCTGTATCACATGCAAACTGCCGTCGTTCCACCGCAGTTATACCGCGATTCTAAACTTCGGCCCGTTGTAGCGCCGATATTTATACAATAACACGGTAGAGCTGGGCCGTACGTCTGTCTGCTCCCGACATAACGGTTATACGGCTTTGTATCAGTAACATATTCGAAAACAAACGTTTAATACGTAGGCATCGAACGAATGCAAAATGTTTTTCGGATTGTGTGTCTTTCATGGAGAAACGGAAACTTCAATAGGAATTAAAATACATCAATTGTAGTATCAATAGTTATGGCTCGCCGCTCCGGTACACTGCACCTCCTTTCAATGAAATCTATTTACGAATTTAGTTTCATAATGATACCTCCAGAGACGTAGATAAAATCAACGTCTCTGATACCTCTGATATAATTCTAGTTATGTCCTGGACAAACAACAAGAAGGCCATTGTATATTTATAGATCTTTGAGTCAGCACACACTTTTTTCGCGAAACTAAGGGACTTTTTCACAGATTTTCGCATTTTCGAAAAATGGCATTAAATGAATGTATTAGTGAAACTGTCAGATTTGGAATAGTTCTTTATAATAATTATAGAAAGATTATTATTTTTTAAATATGCATGTGCTTGCCCTAATGTTCGACGCCGATACATCTAATTAACTATGCGAACACGTTTTCTCTTTACCATGCAGGCTTTTGAATTAAATGGTAGTTGAAACTCTATGTCGGTTATACACGTTCTTAAAATTATCGATGAAAAGCGTTACATTATAATTAACTTCCATACGTTTTATTATTTTTCCGATTTTGATTGATGATTATAAAAAAATGAACATATATGTGAAACATTTTTTCGCTTATTTGAATAAATATATATTTTTATAATGTTTTTTTTTTTTTTTTTTTTTATNTTTTGCCAAGGGTGAACAACTTTCAAATAGCCGCTCTATGCCATCATAGACATACACATGCGCATTAAAACAAAACTTTACAATGTAGAGATAAGACGACCCAATCAATAAACCTATTAAGTTAAGCTTTATTTATAAACTCAACGCCATAACACTCCGCTGAACAGAAGGACGCGTATTTTAATTATCCAGATATAAATAAAGGTAATGTGTCGTCATACATGGTTTAACCAAAGATCTTTAAATATACATGTATATGTATAGATCTTTGGTTTAATCGCTTTTTCTGAAATTTGATTGGTGCCAGACCTAGTGTGCCAGTAGTGCAGACCGGGTACCAGGGTACCGACATGATAAACTGGTTGCACCCCCTTACACCCTTGAACAACCTTCGCGCAGATATTTCACTGAAACCAGTATGTGAGAGCATGTTTCGCGCAGATATTTCGCTGAAACCAGTATGTGAGAGCATTAACGACAACTCCGCGTGGATATGTGAGAGCATGGAACGAAAACTCTGCGTGTAGATTGCCCATTCCATACTTCAGTCTGACGTCACACATTCTGGATTTATAAGACTTCTAAATTAAATTTTCGACGAGCGTTTGATTTCGTGGTTAGAGGACCTAAGAAAATCCACGAAAACTTTCCGAGTAATAATTTTGAATACACAATATAGGATTTACGTATTCGAATATATATATATTTCTGTATTCATCTTGCGCTAAAAGAAACTGTGTGTTTAATCTTTTTAACATTTACGCTCTTTCGTTTTCCGTGTATTCGAAATAGGAGTGATGGCACGAGCTCAACAGGAACCAGATATGATAAACTTACGTGAAGAAAAGATAAAAACGGCCATTCAAGATGGTGTTGATGAATTTGGTGTAGAACTAGATAGTCATGGTATATTGAGAGATGCCGGGAAACTTGGAATAACTGTTCCAGGTATGGTGGAAAAAAGAGGAGAAACTAGTGCAATAATGGAAACTAAGATGTTTCTGATTGCGTTATTTGTGTCATTAAGGGAATGTGATTTCTGGTATATTGTTCGATATCATTTGCCACATGAAATGGCGGTGTATATTTTAAATAGATGTGTGCTTACAAGCCAAGTGACACTCAGGCATCTTCCAACAGCGGGGCGTTTAGCAACGGCATATTGCTTAACAAAACAGAAAATGGATAATGGTCTGTATGGCATCAATGAATTGAAAAATCTCCTTTGGAACTTACATTTAAGAGTACAGTCAACAGCCTGTTCTCAACAGTACATTGACGGGTATGTCGTTACTTTAGCTTTAACAGTTCAGTCATTAAATCGATTCCGTACGAAAAAGGCGTATTTAAAAATGACGTGGATAGACGTCCGTGTCCTTTCAGCTCAAGGGATCGATATGACCCTTGCAAAAGTCGTGTTCAATGGATATCGCGCATATTTTGCTTCGAAACACCCAGAGAGAGCTAACCAGACACAGAGTTATCTCCGTGATATAGCTACCGTGGTTGACCTAGTTGCTAGTCCATTCCTGAGGCTGGTTTCTTATATGTTTCACCATTACTCGTACCGGTAGCTTTGCTCTAGCAGGGCAAGGTCCAGCAACAGCACCGACAATGCAGTCGACTGGGAAAATGAATCAGCCATTCAAATGTTTGATTTCGCAGTGATGGGTGTTCAGAGTGAGTTTGGAACTTATTTAGAATTGCAGCAATTCGTGAATGGGTGGAGTTTGGTTAACAAAATACTATGCTACTTGATGATAACCAACCATTTTGTGGTGAAGACTGATCAACAAATTTAAACAACATCAATGGCTTTGGCCCGAAAATACATTGATGTCCTCGAGAGAAACCTTTCAGGAAATATATAAGGGCAAGTTGCGCAACAACTCTATTGCACGTTTTACAGTGAAGTATATTATACCTTTATTCCGTTTACTTCGTTTTAGCGTTTAAAATGTGTTCGAAATGTTTTCCAGAATCACGATCTTAATAGACTAAATTGTAATTAGTTTTAAAACGTAAAGAATTTAAAGAATTTGGGTAGAAATTGCGTTGTAAACAAGAATAATATACATGTATTCCAGGCCTTACATTGCGCCAGAAGGTCAAATACTACCTGTGCCAAGCAAGAATAAGTGAGTATGAAAAGGACATGAAATCAGCATCGGCGTACATGAGAGATGTCGTAACTCTTGCAACAGAGGGTGCATTTTGCAAAGAGGACATTGATAACATCCACAATTATCATGACTTTGTCGTAGGTTTGAGTCTATCTGTACCCAATACTGGACGTTGTTGAACTAGATTTTGATATTTCGGCAAATGTCCGTTTTAAGACTATACTAATTGTTGAATGTTAGGGTTGAGTTTTGTCATACATTTTTCGTGATGAGTGTGATGGAATGACTTTTGTTTGTTACATTGATACGGGCGAAGTGTGTGTAATGATTAACTGGTTTCTCCAAAGCATTCCTCTCACCAACATCAGCCCCACCAACACAACTACATTCAATAGTTGGTATACATAACAAGTAACATATCCAATCTCGATCTAACTTTGAACATCAACCACCAACATCAAGGTCATAATTGCCATCAAGGACCGATCACTCTAAACTGGAAGTTAAAACAATTGCATACATTATTAATATTTAATAATTTCATTTTAAGTAAATGATTGAAAAGAACATTTAAGACAATATTGTCAATCTAAATAATAATAATATGCTTTAAAAGGAAACATAATGAGAAACAACAAAATATTTGCATACACATTCAGAAACACATGCTGTGTTTCTTTTAAGTAATTTATGAGCTGCGAGTTATTTAGTGTGCAAGTAATGTGATTTAAAAAGCACAACATGTATTAATTTAAAATTGACGTCAAGCACGCGATGTACCATATGACGTGTCCTCTTGAAGTATTCGTTCAATCGTTATTTAACCTTTTTTTTTTATCTTGCGTTGAATTTGCTAGGCATAGCTTAATATTTAGCCAGTTCAGAAGTTGTGATTTGTCTGCACACATGTAATTGTTTTTGCACGGAGTATATAGCTTGTGTACATATACGTTTAGAATGTATGATCTCTTTTAATTAAACCATCAAAAATGTTGTTAATGTATATAGTAACGTACTATTTTGTGCCTTCAAGAAAAAAGAAAAATGTTCAAACAAAATAGCACGTGTTACATGATTGGCTCTTTGAAATTGTAAATAGTATAGTGTGTATTGCAAGTCTGGAAAGAAAAAAGATGAAGACAGGGTTTGTCCAAGCATCGCTTTACATTTATTGGACGTTGACGCCAATCACTAACACGGCTATTTACTGAATTATTGTTGTTTTTGTTGTAATACGTGTATATTTGTTGCGAAATTGTGATAGAGAGGGGCGACTAACTTCACGACAGCTTATAACTTTGACTTGATAAGTCATAAACATTTAATGTTTGGGAAACCGATAATGATTTTTTGGGAATTCCAAAACTCTAAATTAAGGTCGTCGATTTTTATAGCACATATCTAATTCTTTGATATATCATGACATATTTTATATATAGTTTATATTTAATAAATATACTATTCGGAATACCACAAATACTCAACATTAGAATGTCAATTTTCATGCCATTTTCAATTCATGTCATGTTACCAACTTTCGATATATTCCTTTCGCATATCAATCAGAATTTATATTATATTTATATAAGTAAGCATAAGAAATGTAGGATTCAATTAACAATCTGTTTCATAATACTGTTTATTTTTTCCGTTTAACAAAAGTCGGCTGGCGAATTTGTGTCAGTCATGCCCATTCCAATTATATGTGTTTAGTCTTTGTCACGTAAATGAACTCGGTTCTGGTAGTGCGGGCGATATAAACTTAAGTTATATGAGGTAGAAATTATACATTGATTTATATTGAATCGATTGGGAACTTCTGAAAGCTTTTTCTCCACCTTGGTAGTGGATTGTCGTCCATTCATCAGACGTTGACGCCAATCACTATCACGGCTACCGGTATTTACTGAATTATTGTCGTTGTTGTTGTAATAATATATTGTACTTTCCGATATTGTGATAGAGAGGGGCGACTAACTTCACGACAGCTTCTAATATTGACTTGATAAGTCATTAACATTAACTGTTTGGGATACCGATAATACTGTTGGGGATTCCGAAACTCTAAATTAAGGTCGTCTATTTTTATAGCACTAATCGACTTCTGTGTAAAATCATGTCATATTTTTTATATATAGTTTGTATTTATATAGTTTATATTTAATAAATACACTATTCGGAATACCAAAAATACTTGTTTTACTGTGTATTTCTGGCTTTAGAACTTTAATATGACATCTTCTTCGCATATTTTGTTGCTACTGCCATGATATTATGCATGCAAAGAGTTTAAATTATATTTCCCGAACAATTCAGGATTCTCGGACATTCCAAGTTGCCAACCTCTTTTTTCCCCATTTTTGTTCAGAACCATTTAATTACAAAATGCACTCTTATAAACATAACTAATATATGTATGCGTTATATATGAATTCATGATAGTTAATCATGTGTAACGTGCGAAATAAAGAAATATATACATACAAGTGTTGTTATATCTCCTCAGAAAACCAGGAAAATAACCAATCCCTGGTCATAAGTTATTTTTAAAAAAGAGCTGCAAAAGGAATATACAAACTTTAAGCACATACTTTTTCTATGATATATCCTTGATAGAAAAAAATCCGTTAGTTTCACAGCACAAGTTTTGAGTTCCAGCTTGCCCAAATGAATAAGCTATAACCTTGCTGTAGTTGAGAATTTCAGATGTTGCATAAACTAATGACATACGAGAGGCGCCCAGATTATATTTGAACAAAATTAATGACGCAAAATAAGAATTGCAGTAGTACCTTTATTGAAGTAAGTGTTCCATATGAGATCCATGACATGCGTACCTAAGCCTACACCATTTTGACCACGATTCATGAGCCTTGTTAATTATATTTGGTCCACTTTTCTCAACTTAGGACCTATAAGAGTGTTAACGTTGCGTTGCTGGAGACGGCGTTGAAGGATTCCCCATACACACAATTTCACTGGAGCTGCATCCGGAGACTTCGGCTTCCATTCGTCCCGGTCAATTAATTTCACATTCTCCTTCTTAAACAAACTGGAGGATGTTTAGATGTGTGACTTTAGGCGCTGTTATGAATGAAACCCATTGACTTCCGACCTTCTGGAAACAGTTTCGTAGAAACGGCTTCATTATATTATTGCTATAGAACTTGCTTTTAACTTTAGTTCCTTTGTTGATAAAGCGAATCTCGTTTTTTTCCTCTATAAGAGACACCAGCCTATGCTATGAAACCCTTGGCGAAAGAGTCCCGCTTAACCAGCTTAAGTTTGTCGCAAGCTGTTTCGCCTTTTTTCATGTATCAAATTTTGCGTCGCCAGTACGAACCACCTTATTTGAACATGGCCTCATCAGAAGTAACAAAGTTCTTCCAGCTTCCACCTCTCAATTTAATGTTTAACTGCCAAGATCTAGCCCTCCTGTTCTTAATTTGCGCCATGTTAAGCTGATGAGCTTTGCATTTTCCTTTCAATATTTTGGTGATAATGTTAGATACAGTTCCTTTAGAGATGCTTAACAGAGACGAGATCTCACGTTGGGTCGGTGGATTAACTTTGGCGATCATACGGTTGATTTTTCTGATAACGTCCGTTGGGTCGGTGGATTAACTTTGGCGATCATACGATTGATTTTTCTGATAACGTCCGTTGGGTCGGTGGATTAACTTTGGAGATCGTACGATTGATTTTTCTGATAACGTCCGTTGGGTCAGTGAAAAAAATTTGCGATCGTACGATTGATTTTTCTGATAACGTCCGTTGGGTCGGTAGATTAACTTTGGCGAATATACGATTGATTTTTCTGATAACGTCCGTTGGGTAGGTAGATTTACTTTTGCGATCGTACGATTGATTTTTCTGATAACGTCCGTTGGGTAGGTAATTTAACTTTGGCGATCGTACGATTGGTTTGTCTGATAATGTCCGTTGGGTAGGTAGATTAACTTTGGCGATCATACGATTGATGTTTTCTGATTACGTCCGTTGGGTAGGTGGATTAACTTTGAAAATCATACAAAATTTTTTTCTGAGAACGTCCGTTTGGTCGGTGGATTAACTTTGGCGATCAAACGATTGATTTTTCTGATAACGTCCGTTGGGTCGGTGGATTAACTTTAGAGAACGTACGATTGATTTTTCTGATTACGTCCGTTGGGTCAGTGAAAAACTTTTGCGATCGTACGATTGATTTTTCTGATAACGTCCGTTGGGTCGGTATATTAACGTTGGCGATCTTACGATTGATTTTTCTGATAACGTCCGTTGGGTAGGTAGATTTACTTTGGCAATCGTACCATTTATTTTTCTGATAACGTCCGTTGGGTAGGTAATTTAACTTTGGCAATCGTACGATTGATTTTTCTGATAACGTCCGTTGGGTAGGTAGATTAACTTTGGCGATTGTACGATTGATTTTTCTGATAACGTCCGTAGGGTAGGTAGATTAACTTTGGCGATCATACGATTGATGTTTTCTAATAACGTCCGTTGGGTAGGTGGATTAACTTTGGCGATCATATGAATTATTTTTCTGGTAACGTCCGTTGGTTCGTTGGAATAACTTTGGCAAACGTACGATTTATTTTTCTGATAACGTCCGTTGGGTAGGTGGGTTAACTTTGGCGATCATAGGATTGATTTATCTGATAATGTCCGTTGGGTAGGTAGATTAACTTTGGCGATCATACGATTGATGTTTTCTGATTACGTCCGTTGGGTAGGTGGATTAACTGTGACGATCATATGAATTATTTTTCTGAGAACGTCCGTTTGGTCGGTGGGTTAACTTTGGCGATCATACGATTGATTTTTCTGATAACGTCCGTTGGGTCGGTGGATTTACTTTGGCGATCAAACGATTGATTTTTCTGATAACGTCCGTTGGGTCGGTGGATTAACTATTGAGAACGTACGATTGATTTTTCTGATAACGTCCGTTGGGTCAGTGAAAAACTTTTGCGATCGTACGATTGATTTTTCTGATAACGTCCGTTGGGTCGGTAGATTTACTTTGGCGATCGTACGATTGATTTTTCTGATAACGTCTGTTGGGTAGGTAGATTTACTTTGGCAATCGTACCATTTATTTTTCTTATAACGTCCGTTGGGTAGGTAATTTAACTTTGGCGATCGTATGATTGATTTTTCTGATAACGTCCGTTGGGTAGGTAGATTAACTTTGGCGATCGTACGATTGATTTTTCTGATAACGTCCGTTGGGAAGGTGGATTAACTTTGGCGATCATACGATTGATGTTTTCTGATAACGTCCGTTTGGTAGGTGGATTAACTTTGGCGATCATACGAATTATTTTTCTGATAATGTCCGTTGGTTCGGTGGAATAACTTTGGCAAACGTACGATTTATTTTTCTGATAACGTCTGTTGGGTCGGTGGATTATCTTTGGCGATCGTACGATTCATTTTTCTGATAACATCCGTTGGGTCGGTGGATTAACTTTGGCGATCATACGATAGACTTTTCTGATAACGTCCGTTGGGTAGATGGGTTAACTTTGGCGATCATAGGATTGATTTTTCTGATAATGTCCGTTGGGTAGGTAGATTAACTTTGGCGATCATACGATTGATGTTTTCTGATTATGTCCGTTGGGTAGGTTGATTAACTTTGACGATCATACGAAGTATTTTTCTGAGAACGTCCGTTTGGTCGGTGGGTTAACGTTGGCGATCATACTATTGATTTTTCTGATAACGTCCGTTGGGTCGGTGGATTAACTTTGGCGATCAAACGATTGATTTTTCTGATAACGTCCGTTGGCTCGGTGGATTAACTTTGGAGAACGTACGATTGATTTTTCTGATAACGTCCGTTGAGTCAGTGAAAAACTTTTGCGATCGTACGATTCATTTTTCTGATAACGTCCGTTGGGTCGGTAGATTAACTTTGGAAATCGTACCATTTAATTTTCTGATAACGTCCGTTGGGTAGGTAATTTAACTTTGGCGATCGTACGATTGATTTTTCTGATAACGTCCGTTGGGTAGGTAGATTAACTTTGGCGATCGCACTATTGATTTTTCTGATAACGTCCGTTGGGTAGGTGGATTAACTTTGGCGATCATACGATTGATGTTTTCTGATAACGTCCGTTGGGTAGGTGGATTAACTTTGGTGATCATACAAATTATTTTTCTGATAACGTCCGTTGGTTCGGTGGAATAACTTTGGCAAACGTACGATTAATTTTTCTGATAACGTCCGTTGGGTCTGTGGATTATCTTTGGCGATCGTACGATTCATTTTTCTGATAACGTCCGTTGGGTCGGTGGATTAACTTTGGCGGTCGTGCGGTTGATTTTTCTGATAACATCCATTGGGTCAGTGGATTAACTTTGGCGATCATACGATTGACTTTTCTGATAACGTCCGTTGGGTCGGGGGGTTAACTTTGGTGATCATACGATTGATTTTTCTGATAACGTCCGTTGGGTCGGTGGATTAACTTTGGCGATCATACGATTGATTTTTCTGATAACGTCCGTTGGGTCGGTGGATTAACTTTGGCGATCATACGATTGATTTTTCTGATAACGTCCGTTGGGTCGGTGGATTAACTTTGGCGATCATACGATTGATTTTTCTGATAACGTCCGTTGGGTCGGTGGATTAACTTTGGCGATCATACGATTGATTTTTCTGATAACGTCCGTTGGGTCGGTGGATTAACTTTGGCGATCATACGATTGATTTTTCTGATAACGTCCGTTGGGTCGGTGGATTAACTTTGGCGATCATACGATTGATTTTTCTGATAACGTCCGTTGGGTCGGTGGATTAACTTTGGCGATCATACGATTGATTTTTCTGATAACGTCCGTTGGGTCGGTGGATTAACTTTGGCGATCATACGATTGATTTTTCTGATAACGTCCGTTGGGTCGGTGGATTAACTTTGGCGATCATACGATTGATTTTTCTGATAACGTCCGTTGGGTCGGTGGATTAACTTTGGCGATCATACGATTGATTTTTCTGATAACGTCCGTTGGGTCGGTGGATTAACTTTGGCGATCATACGATTGATTTTTCTGATAACGTCCGTTGGGTCGGTGGATTAACTTTGGCGATCATACGATTGATTTTTCTGATAACGTCCGTTGGGTCGGTGGATTAACTTTGGCGATCATACGATTGATTTTTCTGATAACGTCCGTTGGGTCGGTGGATTAACTTTGGCGATCATACGATTGATTTTTCTGATAACGTCCGTTGGGTCGGTGGATTAACTTTGGCGATCATACGATTGATTTTTCTGATAACGTCCGTTGGGTCGGTGGATTAACTTTGGCGATCATACGATTGATTTTTCTGATAACGTCCGTTGGGTCGGTGGATTAACTTTGGCGATCGTACGATTGATTTTTCTGATAACGTCCGTTGGGTCAGTGAAAAACTTTTGCGATCGTACGATTGATTTTTCTGACAACGTCCGTTGGGTCGGTAGATTAACTTTGGCGATCATACGATTGATTTTTCTGATAACGTCCGTTGGGTCGGTGGATTAATTTTGGCGATCAAACGATTGATTTTTCTGATAACGTCTGTTGGGTCGGTGGATTAACTTTGGAGATCGTACGATTGATTTTTCTGATAATGTCCATTGGGTCAGTGAAAAACTTTTGCGATCGTACGATTGATTTTTCTGATAACGTCCGTTGGGTCGGTAGATTAACTTTGGCGATCGTACGATTGATTTTTCTGATAACATCCGTTGGGTAGGTAGATTTACTTTGGCGATTGTACGATTTATTTTTCTGATAACGTCCGTTGGGTAGGTTATTAAACTTATGCGATCGTACGTTTGATTTTTCTGATAACGTCCGTTGGGTAGGTAGATTAACTTTGGGGATCGTACGATTGATTATTCTGATAACGTCCGTTGGGTGGGTAGATTCACTTTGGTGATCGTACGATTGATTTTTCTGATAACGTCCGTTGGGTAGGTGGATTTACTTTGGTGATCGTACAATTGATTTTTCTGATAACGTCCGTTGGGTAGGTGGATTAACTTTGGCGATCATACGATTGATGTTTTCTGATTACGTCCATTGGGTAGGTGGATTAACTTTTGGCGATCATACAAATTATTTTTCTGATAACGTCCGTTGAATCGGTGGAATAACTTTGGCAAACGTACGATTTATTTTTCTGATAACGTCTGTTGGGTCGGTGGATTATCTTTGGCGATCGTACGATTCATTTTTCTGATAATGTCTGTTGGGTCGGTGGATTAACTTTGGCGATCGTACGATTGATTTTTCTGATAACGTCCGTTGGGTCGGTGGATTATCTTTGGCGATCATACGGTTGATTTTTCTGATAACGTCCGTTGGGTCGGTGGATTATTTTTGGCGATCGTACGATTGATTTTCTGATTAAGTCCGTTGGGTCTGTGGATTAACTTTGGCCATAGTACGAGGGGTTTTTCTGATAACGTCCGGTGTGGCCACATTTCGACGATATCTTAAGTTTGACATAGGAAGGCCAGCATTGATATTTTGGCGTTGATGTCCAATATTATCGCGAATGTTATAGGTGTAGCCCAAGAAAATCGAAAATCCCATAACTTTGAACATAATTTCAATAATCATATATGTGTATAGTCTTCTAAAGTCCAACAACTAACCCTTCCACTTAAGCACTTATTTTTCGAAGAACCATGCTATAAATGATGAATAATAATGTTGAAACATCAAGATTAATTTATGATTGTACATGATATATATTAAAAGCAATTTGCACGGGTTTTTTCACGCGGTACTGTCTAAAATGTGTACAGATTTAGTTTAAATATAGTCTGTGCGCCTCTCGTATATCAAATTTATATACAACAATCATAAACTGCTTACAAGTATAAACAACGTTTCAGCATGAACATCTACAAAGGCAATAACTGAAATTGTGAATGCAGGAGTTATGGTTCTTATGAACTGCACTTCCGCTCAATAAGACCTACCTACATATTAAACTTGGAAGTTTATTATAGAATTTACATCCCTACTATGAGATATACCTATGAATCTTGTTCACTGCACATCACCCTCAATGAGATATTATACCCTTAAAGTTTCAAGTTGGTACCTCTTAGTTTTTTGAGATATGCTCTGGACAAAATTTAAGTTCATACATTTGAAAAAATGAGTACAACTATTTTTATTTTTAACTAAGGGTGAACAAAATTGCACACGCAGAACAGAACAATGCCCGCAAGTTTGAATGATGTGATTCCAGAATAACCTTTAATACATAACTGTAGAAAAGCGGGATAATCAAACTTGGAATTATGGATTTTTTATCATGCCAATGTTTTATTTTCTGTTTAACAATTTGTGATCATAAATTGAGAAGAGTTATTTAATGTTATACAGTTATAGAAACCATCATTTATAAACAGTATAAATAAAAAGACTAAACATTATCAAAGACACAATCATTTTTAATGAAAATCATTGGAAATGTATACTGACCCAAAATAGCAAACATACATACACTTCACAAATTTAAAACTTTTTTTATGCAAACAAAATCATGCCCATTCAATGTTTGAGGTCATATTCTTATTTCACGAAATACAGTGTTCATTTTTGCATATTTAAGCTATGTGGATTGACTAACTAATTCAGTTATATATATAGATCAATGTTTCATATAATTCATTAAAGGTACAAAAACAATCCAAACAAGATAGGACAAATTTATGTTACCATTTTAAAGTATTACAAACTAACAACATAATATAGAATCTACCGGTATATCATATGCATACTGTTCAAAATTTAAGTTCAAAATGAAACTCAGCAATGTGTTTATTGTTTTAATTAGTTACCATTTATTTAAAGATGCAGAATTTTTTCGTTTTGTAGTTACAGAAATAATTTCGGCACTGTTTCACATTCCACAAAGTATTAATAAATCCCTACCTGCAATACTAACATTTAAAAAAAGCGAAAAAAAAAAACTATTAAAGGAAAAAAAGCTGGTATAATATTTACTGACACGCAGACATTGAAACTTCAAAGCTCTGAAGACTCTGGTATTCATTGGCAGCAAACAGATAACATGCAAAATGTAACTAAATTAACAGACGTTTTGATGTGCCAGGTTGACAGTTAATAAAACAAGACTATTGTCAAGCAATGATGTCCCATACCGGCTCCACCATTGTCAGATTTTTAATTATAATTATTTATTTATTAAATAAATTTGTTGCCATAGCAACCATAATTTTCGACGTAGGAACGACATGAAATGACATGCATAATCTCCATATTGCCATCTGTCCATGTTTCAACTTTTATGAAAAAGTATGAAGAATTTTTAAAGTTATCGCAGGATCCACCATTTTCAGCAATATTTCTAGTCCATTTGTTGCCAAAGCAACCACAATTTTTGACGTAGGAACAAAATGAAATGACGTGCATAATCTCCATATTGCCATCTATCCATGGTTTAAGTTTCATGAAAAAATATGAAGAACTTTAAAAGTTATCGCAGGATCCATCATTTTCAGCAATATTTCTAGTCTATTTGTTGCCATAGCAACCATAATTTTTGACGTAGCAGCGAAATGAAATGACGTGCATAATCTCCATATTGCCATCTGTCCATGTTTCAAGTTTCATGAAAAATATGAAGAACTTTTAAAGTTATCGCAGGATCCAGAAAAGTGTGACAGACAGACGGACAGAGCGCAAACCATAAGTCCCCTCCGGTGAAACTGGTAGGGGACAAAAAAATCAAGTTTTGTTAGATGACTTCAAATCTTTCAAAAAGAGTCATTTATAACATATATCTTTCTGTTCATTTATAATAATAAATGAATATCTTTTATAAAGGAGGAGTTAAATTGAAATACAGAAACAATATATGAGACGATCATCACAAGGTCTTAAGGCAGCATAATTTCTACAGACAGATAAACTTTTGCAAACAAAACTTTCACTCCTAAGCAGCATTTTATACTTTGCTTGTATAGCTCTTACTATCTGATTAATAGATTAGTCGAGCTCCAAACAATGTTGACAATAATGGTTAATGCTTTTAAATTATGATGCTTCCAGTTCCTATAAACCTATGTGCATTAAAAGTCTATCAAAATCTGAAAGCAACATCTGTCATTGATTTTCAGATAATTGTTGATGTAAATTTATAGATTTACATTTAAAAGGAAACCGAATCTGAAAAGAAAACCCTATACTATAAAAAATTAATTGGTATTTATAACACGAATGACCAGTACAGTGTGAGACCCATTATATCATTCAGTCTCTTGCTCAAATCCTACAGCTCTGGCAGGATCATACTCCGCCTCGTAGTGCCAACACCAGATGTAACACAGATCCTCCCGTCACTTTGTAGTCTTGTGCAGTCTTTTCATCGTTCCTGAAATGAGCCAAGAACTTTTAAGGCTCCACACTTTTTGAACATTAAATGGTCATTTTTAGTCTTTAGACTTATTCAAGCAGTCTAAGTGACCCATAACTAAAATTGAGACAAAGTTCTCGTTGTAAGATTTGGCGAAGGCCATTCAACAATATAAACTTGGTCTAAGCATATATAAGATACCGATTCATGATTTTAAAGACGGAAATTATTTATATTAAAGAGAACTCTATATATAGAAGATTGAGAGTGAGCCTTATTTATCTGTGACAGTGTAAAGCCGATTCAGGCCTATGCACGGCTCCAGATTTAAACGCAAGAGACAATTCTGACGTTATCGCTATTTTTGGAAAAAGTTGTAAACATGGCTGCATCCCAAATGTATGTGTACCCAAAGTGCAAGAATGCAAATTTTGACCCTCACAAATATTTGTCAGTGCCTGATTTTTCAATGTGTAAATGCGCTCCTCATTTGTGTAACAAGAGCATCATATTTATATATTAGTACATTTTCCTTACATTTGTTTACCACTGAAGATGAGCCTCTGCTGTGGGGGAGGGATGCCTTCTTTCTCTTCCACTCTCTCCTTAATCCTCTCCACCTGTCAATCATTACAGAAGTATAAATACCAGTACATTTGCTGTGTTTCATTTTGATGCTTAACATTTAAGATTAACTTAAGCAGTGAAAATGTTGTTCTGATACTTGTGTATTATGTACTGGTAATTTGCATGTATAGCAGAACACATGTACAGTAAACACCAAAATCTTTTCTGTTTGTATTTTAAATAATAACTGTGTAGCATGATTATGGTTTTCCCAGAGAAATGATATCCATTTGGGGAGGGCCTGGGAAGGGTATCCATCCCTGACGGTATAATAAAATGTTATAGTTTAGGAATCATAATGGTGCAATTTGCAGTATACGTGTACAGTATTCATTTTACTTTGTTGCACAAAACAGAAACAAAGAACACAATTCACATCATTTAATGGTCCCCAAATAAATACTTCATTTCTCTAAAATGTTTCATAAATAAAACTTGCACAACAGCCAGTACATTTCTTCAATAGTCAGTTTCTACACTTTACAAACTCTGACTGGTATGGGTATTTATCTAACATTACAATGTATGTTTTTAATTGGCTATGTCTTATGCTGACTGTGAATTCATCCATGTAAAGTGAGTAGCTTTTTATATAAGGTCAGTTAGTCAGCAACATTAAATGACAATACCGAAGTAAAAAAGATGACTTTATTAAAAACATTATAGTGAATGTTTCTCCTATTATAAAATCATGCTGAAGAAAGAATGGAACTGGGTAAGATAAATCTATTTCACGCTTTCGCACACAGTTCGGTAATTGAGTCAATCAGCGTTGGCAATCAATAGATTCATAATAAATCAATTACATGGTTATTAATTCATGGGAGCCCCTTCTATTGAGAATATGGACAAGTTTTACAGTTTATTGCTTTACATTTATGAATGACATGTTGGGTGACTAATTAAGACAGGTCACTACAATTAAGGGATGCCGGAAGATCACCCCTAATAAACAAAGGATGTCTGCTGCCGTATTTTCCTTGAAAAAACCCTGAAGAAGTATGTATATTTAAAATAAAGTCGGTTACAGTGCATGTGGCACAGCTGAAATCTCTAGTTATTGTCTGTAATACTTTACCTTGTCTGTTGGCTCAATGTCAATCTCTATCTGAAATACAAAACAATGCTCCTTGTTTTTTTTACTTCACACTACAATTCAGAATATAAATAAATATCCCAATCTGACATTAAACCAGTGTAAAACCTATTAAGATAAGCTTGATTGCACCAAAATCACTAGCTTTGCATTCTAAAATTGATTTCCAGGACAGAAGCAGTACTAAGTATAGTTCAAACCTATTTTGGCTTGGGCAAACAAAGACACTCTGAAGTACATTGCCTGGAAAAGAACAGTACTTGGTGTTTTTAGAAACATCTTGAAAACCATCCCCAATTGGAGTTTGAATCTGTGATCTTCAAATTGCAAGGCGGACACTATATTCAATATACCGTTATGGCCTTGTACTTGGATGTCTTAGAAGACTGGCTGGAACCCCTTACCTTCTGGAAACAAGTCAAATACTACAAAGCAGTAACCTTTAACAATCTTTTATGAATTAAACTTGTTATATGAAGCACTTGCAGATCAAAAAGGCCCCATCCATTCCCAAAGAACAGTAACAGTTGTTGAATAAACATGTTAGCACCAAGATAGCGTAACTGTTACATTCTCTATTTGATATGCTGTTTAGATGGATGCAACAATTGATTTAAATAGTATACAGTACTGCAAGGAAACAGTAATACTGAACATTTACTATGCTCTAAAATATCCATTATATGCATATTTAGACGATTAAAAAACCTGAAAATTGTAAAGCGTTACATTTTACATATTTATCCCCACACTTTTTGAAAAAAAGGTGGGGATATTGTGGTTATCTCCGCCGTCCGTCCGTCCGTCCTGGCCAATATCTCCTCCTACCCTATTAGCACTAGAACCTTGAAACTTACACACATGGTAGCTATGAGCATATGTGCGACCCTGCACTATTTGGAATTTTGATCTGACCCCTGGGTCAAAAGTTATGGGGGTTGGGGTGGGGCCGGGTCAGAAATTATCACTCATTTTTTTAGGTTATTTTACATTTACTTCTTCATTTCTACACCGATTCACTTCAAATTGATACTGGACCNATGGCCATTTTTTACCTTTGACCTCAAAGTGTGACCTTGACCTTGGAGATATTGACGTAATTCTTTCGCGCGACACACTGTCCAATGATGGTGAACTAATGTGCCAAATGATTTTAAAATCCCTTGATAGATGACATAGTTATGGCCCGGACAAGCGGGACAGACAGACAGACCGACAGACAGACCGACAAAGTGACTCCTATATAGCCCCCATTACCAATGGTAATGGGGGTATAATTAGAAGTGAATTGGTGTAGAAATGAAGAAGTTATAGTAAAAGGCAATTTTGGGTGGGAGTGACCTATGTTGGCGGGGCGCCCCAGGGTTGGTAATGGGGCCATGCATAGTTGAGATTGACCGTATTGTCATAAGAGAAGTTCAGTATCAATTTGAAGTGAATGGGTGTATAAATGAAGAAATTATAGTAAAAGGCAATTTTTGGTGGGTGTGGTCTATGTGGGCGGGGCGCCCCAGGGTTGGTAATGGGGCCATGCATAGTTAAGATTGACGGTATTGTCATAAGAGAAGTTCAGTATCGATTTGAAGTGAATCCGTGTAGAAATGAAGAAATTATAGTAAGGCAATTTTGGGTGGGTTTGGCCTATGTGGGCGGGGCGCCCTAAGGTTAAAGTGGGGCCATGCATGGTTGAGATTGACCGTATTGTCATAAGAGAGATCCAGTATCAATATGAAGTGAATCGGTGTAGAAATGAAGAAGTTAATGTAAAATAACCTAAAAAAATGAGTGAAAATCTCTGACCCGGCCCCACCCCAACCCCCATAACTTTTGACCCAGGGGTCAGATCAAAATTCCAAATAGTGCAGGGTCGCACATATGTTCATAGCTACCATGTGTGTAAGTTTCAAGGTTCTAGTGCTAATAGTGTAGGAGGAGATAGTGGCCAGGAAAAAAAGCGTGGGGATAATTAAAGGGATTTAATGAAAAACTTCAAAACATGCCAAAATCTGTGAACAAGTAACTTTAAAAGTTTGCTATAATAAACATCCAATAGAAACTGTGGAATTTTCACTAACCACAGGTATATCGCCTGACACCGTGCACGCGCACTGCTCTTATGCCAGAATCTATGATGTTTTCATGCAATATTTTCTGAATATTGAGAGAAAGTGAAAGTAATTCATTTTGAAATGTGGTGTTACAACTGCATAAGTGCAGTGGTCTGCTTCCCTTTGCAAATTTTGTTGAAATTTTATGAAGAGGACAAATAAAATGTATGGAATTTTCAATATGGCTAACTTTGGATTATTTAGTTGAAATAAGATTTTGAAATGTAATAATATCTGTTTTTAACATTTTGGTTGTGTTTTTATATATTTTCAAACACAGTAATGTTAGTAAATTAAAATACTCAAAGCGCATGCATGTGAAGTGATCACAAAAGCCTCATTCTTAATGTAAACAAGAGCAGTGCATAGCGGGTGCCAACGCTTGGCTGTGGGTGCAGTTTTGTTTTTTTGACCTTTGACCTTAAAGTATGGCCTTGACCTTTCACCACTCAAAATGTGCAGCTCCATGAGATACACATGCATGCCAAATATCAAGTTGCTATTTCTACTTCTTCTTCCTCTTGTTACTCCCGAGCAATCAATCCTGACTATGATTGGGAGGCGCTGTCAAGAAAACTGTGTTAAAAAAAAATATTCGTGCATATTAACAGATAAAAGTTCAAAGATAAAAGTGTGCAAGATTAAAAATATAGTAGGTTGGCTGAACTGTAACTGTCACCAGCCTATCTTTGAAGATATCTAGGCTGGGACTGAACTTGACCTGGTATGGGAGACTATTCCAATGTCTTAGGGTTCTTGGGAAAAAGGAGTTTAGGTAGTATTGTGTACGGGAATGAGGGATCAGGAAGTTTAAGTTACGGGTAGGGGTGAGGTGGTCATGGTCAACGTAAACAAGGTTATACTGAATTTCATAGAGGAGGATGAGGGAGGTTTGGAGTCTGCGGCTTTCAAGGGTGGGCCAACCAAGCTCATTTAGCATATGAGTAACGCTACTCTGGAAGCTATAATTGCTACAAACATATATATCTAGCTG
The DNA here is from genome assembly GCA_007657795.1 of Dreissena rostriformis. Taxonomy (NCBI): domain Eukaryota; kingdom Metazoa; phylum Mollusca; class Bivalvia; order Myida; family Dreissenidae; genus Dreissena; species Dreissena rostriformis. The sequence continues at coordinate 20,387 of VMBQ01009034.1, forward strand.
CAGCTCTTTGAACACTTTCTATGTTGTAGGTCAGATTTTTCTGCCAAGGGTGCCAAATAACAGAGCAGTATTCTAGTTGGGGTCTAACATATGTGAAGAAGGCTGTAGTTTTGATTTTCTTATTTTGAGTTTTAATGTTTCTCTGTTTAAATCTTAGAGAATTTTTTGCCTTGGAGGTTGTGTTATTTATGTGATGTGTCCAGTTTAGGTCTTTTGAGATGGTTACTCCAAGGTACTTGGCAGTATCGGCGGATTTTAGATGTAGGGTATATTGGAAGATAGTGGGGTTCTTTTTGCGTGTGATCCTTAGTACCACACACTTATCCGGGTTGAACTCCATAGCCCAGTCCCGCTCCCAGCCTTCAAGTCTCAGTAAGTCCTTTTGTAGTCGGTTTGCGTCTGTCTGTCCCTTAATTGTCAGGTACATGTAAACTATTGTGTCATCCGCAAATAACCTTGTTTTACTTTGACGGTTTCTGGCAGGTCATTGATGTATACGAGAAACAGACAGGGTCCAACAACAGAACCCTGAGGGACACCGGATAACACGGGCAAATTGTCAGAGATTTGACCTTCAACCGCAACCCTTTGGCTGCGGTTGCTCAGGAATGACCTAATCCATGAGGAGACATGGCAGTCAACCCCCATGTAATTTAACTTGTGTATTAACTTGTGATGGTCGACTTTGTCGAAGGCCTTTGAAAAATCCATCACAATGACGTCAGTCTGTTGTCCACTGTCTAGGCTGTCAAGGACTTCTTGGGAAAAACTCAGCAGCTGAGTTTCGCAACTACGTTTAGACCGGAAACCATGTTGGAAGGGACTGAGGATATCATGCTTATCAAAGAAAGTCATCATGTTTGAGACAATGATATGCTCTATAAGTTTGGAATAGATGCAAGTGATGGATATTGGTCTGTAGTTGCTGGCGTCGGATTTATGACCCTTTTTGTATACTGGAGCGATGGTTGCGTTTTTCCAATCATCGGGCACGATACCTGTTTCTAAAGGTAACCTGAATATGTGAGTGAGGATGGGGGCTATTTCACTGTGGAGTTCTTTGAGCGCCCTTGGTGAAATTTAATCTGGACCTTGAGCTTTATTGGGGTTTAGGCCTGGCAGGAGTTTGTCAACGCCATCAACCGTTATTGTAATAGGGGGCATACTGTGAGAGCCTCAGAGGGTCGGTTAAGAACACTTTTGCACATTTGCTTAAGGCTCAATGGTTGTGGCCGGGAGAAAACAGACTCAAGCTGTTTGTTGAGAATGTTTGCTTTGTCCTTTGAATTTGTAAAAGTTTGACCTTCAGACTTAAGGAGTGCTACTCCACAGTTATTAGATTTGTTATGCTTTACAAAGCTGTAGAATTTTTTGTTTTGACCCTGTTGGGAATCTCCTGCGAAAATAACAGACTCTAAGTACGACCAGTATGAGTTACGTATTTTTCGTTAAATTCTTAAAGTGGGGATTTGACTGGGGGGGCTCATTTTTCTTTTTAAGTCTAGCATAAATTTTGTCATGTTTACGTATTTGTCTAAGTATGTCCATGGTCAACCAGGGGAGATTTTGTCTATGTTTTGTCATTTTCGTTGGTATGCACAAGTCACAGAGTCTATGAAATTCACTCTTAAAGTCAGTCCAGGCTGAGTTTGGGTCTGTATGTTTACATTTTCTGAACTTAGAATGAAAATTGTTTAACTCCCATTTGATTTTTGACCAGTTGGCTTTTTTGTAGCATGGGATTTTTCTTTGAGGTTGGACGGGGCGACCTCTATTTATGTTAAATTCATGGAAGATGATATAATGATCGGAGTTTCCTAAGCTTGGGAGGGATTTGACATTATGAACCAGTGAGGGTACATTTGTGAGGAGAAGGTCTAAGACATTATTATTTCTTGTGGGAATTTTTACCATTTGCTCAAGGTTGAGACTGACAATATTTTCATATAGGGTTTTGAATTTGCAGGAGTTCTTAATAGCTTCTGAAGACCAGTCTATGTCGGGCATATTGAAATCTTCAATCTTGCAAAAGTTATGGCCAATGTTAAAGTTTTCAGAAAACGCGGACGGCGGACGACGAGCTGGCTATGACACTACCTCGGGTTTATTTGGGTTTTCTTCGAAAACAGGCGAGCTAATAAAATGATCGATATCAGAAGGCGCTGGGAATAAGGGATCATACGATGAAATATTTTTTGGAAAATTTATCTTAGAATTGTTGAAATTATCAATATTTCATAATAGATAAAATGTTAGATGTGTGCATTATGATATCCTTATTAATGTGTCATGTTTATTTTTATTCTTATTTTTAAGTTTAACAATGTTGCAATGTGACAAAAACAATGTCAATGTCTTACCTCCTTCCCTGTCAATGTCTGAAAATATAAAACAGAATATATTAAAACATAAATTAATAAAACGTATTGAAGTTAAAATAGTGAATACCATTTTAAACGATACAGACGTAATAAACAAAAGCTTACTTTTACTTTGATCAACATTTTTATTCTGTTGTGTTTCAAACCGGAAACGACTGATTAACTTTCATTTTGTAAAACGCGTTTTTATTGGTTAAGATATCAACCGTCTATTGACACGTATATTCCCCCAGTAAGTCAAAGCGATGGAAAACAGGCCTGCATTCTCGAAAACATTTTATTGAGTAAAATAAATAAGGTAACACATTTGAATGTGTGCGATGTTGCTGTATGTTTCAACAGAGGAATTATTAATTCGGTTACGAGTATTCGCAATACTTTACTGACTGCTGACTGCAGGCTTTTACAGTATTTTATTAACCTTCTGCTTCTGCTTCTGCTTAGTACGGTGAAGGGCCAGTTACGGCGTAGTACACCGGGGAGTGGATTGTTTACCCTTTGTAAACAATCTATTTAATTGTTTCGGGGATATAAACTGAACATGCTGATCTCAAGTTATAAAATGTTAGTCATGCCATGGCAAATGCTTCATGTACGGTTTTGTCATTTGCGTCTTTAAGGTCTAGTTTAAAGACCTGTTTAAGAAATGCCTGGTCTCTCCATGGGCTATTACATTCGGTGTATTGGTCCATAATATAAAGTCGTACCATTATCTATCACAATTTGTATAAACTGACAGCGCAATAGCTAATTGAAATGTTTCTCTTCCGCAGTGTATTGATTCGGGTCCGCTGCACTTTGCCAAATCCAGGGTGCCTATACACAGGAGTACAGTTCCCCTGATAGTTTAGTGTATTGTATAAGTGTCAACTTACCACTGTGCTAACCACTCCGCTGTGCAGAGACCCTTATCAGCGGTGATTAATACACATATGCAGATAAAACACCGCAGTAAATAATTGATATGTCAGCTGAGAGAAAAGTGTGTAAATAATGCCATGGCAAGAGGTGGCACAAAGTCTCCGACATCCAATTTAGACCGTTTCTGTGTATATCACTCCATGTATTGATCCATCACCAAATCGCATATCATTATCCGCCATATTGCCTCTCCTGAACCATCAAACACTATTGAAGTTTTTTCTTTGCAGCCGTTTATTGCTTGTTATGTGATAAAGGTAATCACACAGGGACCACTACAGCAGGGTGCCAATACACATGATATTACAACCCATATTTACCAGGGACCTATACAAACATGTAGCCTCTATTCCTGTATATTCGGTCACTTAAGAGTTAAATTGACTTTTTATATGGAATGAAAACATTTTCAACATAAGTGAGACATTTAATTAAATTTTGAATGTCTTTACAACAAAATAAAGGCAAACTAATTTACATATCAGGTATTTCCTTAGTAACAGGCAAATTCTAGGAAGGAACCCTAGCAACTCTGATTTGTTAATATCTTTCCTATCAATCTGTTCAGTCATCATTTTTATAGGAAAACACTAAATTTGTGTAATAATTTTGATTTCAATCATTAAATAAATATTCTAATAGAATAATAAATACAAGTATACTATTTTAAAGTGGATATTTTCAAATTATTGGCATTTATACAACATGTGTAGCAAATTTTGATAATTTTTTATCTCTCCATTAAAGGAACTTCACCATGAAATAGCCCCTGTCCTGGCCCATATCTTCCAAATTTCTTTGAAATCAGGTATTGTCCCCAATGACTGGAAGCACGCAGTCATTGCTCCAGTGTTCAAGAAAGGCCCTAAATGCAACCCAGTAACTATAGACCCATCTCACTAACCTGTATTGCCTCTAAGCTTATGGAGCATATACTTGTCTCCAATATCATGTCTTTTTATGACGAACATAATATTTTAAGTCAATTTCAACACGGGTTCAGGTCAAAACATAGCTGTGAAACCCAGCTCATTAGTTTTTCCCAGGAAGTCTATGACAACCTAGAACAAGGTCAACAAACTGATATTATAGTCATGGACTTCAGCAAAGCCTTTGACAAAGTCGACCATCACAAACTCCTCATGAAACTTCATAGACTAGGGATACACCCCGAGACCATTTGTTGGATAAGGTCATTCCTATACGGTCGCACCCAGCAGGTTGCCGTCGAGGGCCATAACTCTGACAACCTTCCAGTCTTATCTGGCGTCCCCAAAGGCTCGGTCCTCGGACCTTGCCTGTTTCTCTCATACATAAATGACCTCCCTGACAGTGTGAAGAGCAAGGTTAGACTTTTCGCAGATGATACTATAGTTTATCTAACAGTTAAATCTACCCAAGATGCACAAACCCTCCAAAATGATCTCTTAAATCTTGAAAACTGGGAATCCGATTGGTCAATGGAATTTAACCCCGACAAATGTGAAATCCTTAGAATCAGCCGCAAAAAACATCCTTTCCTTTTTCCCTACAAACTCCATGGTATAGAACTAAAAGCCACAGAGGCTGCAAAATACCTAGGTGTCACCATAAGTAAAGACCTGTCTTGGACCAATCACATTAACAACATAACATCTAAGGCCAGTAATTCACTCAGATTCATTAAAAGAAATATCAAAACTTCAAATAAAAAGGTTAAAGAGACTGCCTACAAAACGTATGTAAGGCCCCAGTTAGAATACTGTTCAACTGTTTGGCATCCTTGGCAAAAATATCTCATCTACAAAATTGAACAAGTCCAAAGATCAGCTGCCAGGTATGTTTGTAATGACTACAACTATACCAGTAGTGTTACCCAAATGCTAAATGATCTCAAATGGCAAACCCTAGAACAGCGTTGTAACATCAGTAATGTCACCCTATTATACAAAATCCAAAATAATCTTGTGTGGGTTGACCATCACCACCTGACACCCACCAGAAACCTGAACTACCTGGTACCATACTCAAGGACACAGTATCACTCGAATTCATTTTTCCCACGTAGTATTCGTCTGTGGAATGGCCTGCCTGTGTCCTTACAAGCTAGTCCCAGTTTAGACATCTTTACTGGACAGCTGCATCCTTTCCACCAGTTCTAGTCTACTGTGTTTTTAACTTTTTATCTTAGTCTTGTAGCTTATTTTATCTTTTTATCTGTACCTAGTAAATTGCACTTAACATATCTTTAACAGCTTTTTTTCTGACAACGCGCCTGCTTCTGATAATCGTTCAACGATTGTATAGCAGTACCATGTAGATGTAGATGTAGATGTTTTTACCTAAATTATATTTTTTCCCAACAAAATCTAAAATTCACATGTTTTGAACTTAAAAAAAAAATAACTGCTGTGTGATTGAATTTTCTAAATAAAGATAAATAACTCAAGTTTTATCAGAAATATATCATAATTTCCAAAATAAGGGGGTGGCCGAATCTATAGGAATGGATGAAACTATAGGAAAGAAGGATATAGGTCCCTGTATTTACTTATCAAATAATCGGGAATGGGGTGGCACATGTCTTCAAACTAGAACTGTAAGGGAATGAAGAAAGGCCTGGCAACCGACATGGGAAGTCATGTTGTAACTGCAGAACGAATTCTCTCCGTCAACCACGTAAGCCGTCAGGACTGGGACTGTCTTTAATTGGGCCGTCCTGACCCGATACCTGTTTATATGGTTGACATATGGCGGGAGATTTTTGGAAGAGGTAAAGAGTGAAAAAATGAGTGCTACAAAGTTAGTACAGTGTCCCGTCTGTAACAAACATTACAGATCAGACGTAATCAATGCACACGTTAATAACTGTCTAGGAATTGATAATGATGTCACTGAACCTGTGTCGAAAAAACGAAAATCCAATGAGGGGAGTGTTTCAATTGAATCTGACTCTGAGTCTGGACAAACAACAGTACATGGCAAGGGGTGGGGATTTTTAATGGGTTCTGCAAACACACAATCAGGAAATACCTCAAAAGAGGTAAAATCTATTGGTGATAACTGGAAGAATACAAAGTTGTTGCAGGAGGAAACAATTTGTATTGATACAGGAGATGGGAATGACCTGGCAGAAACGGAGGCTAGCAGGCCAACCCAAGCAGGCACAAGTGAACATGTTTTGAACACAAAAGGTGATAGGGACTCTAAGCTAGACATGGGGGTGCCACTTGCAGAACAGATGAGACCTACTGCCTTTGATGATTATGTAGGACAGGACAATGCGGTTGGTAAAGAGAAGATGCTGGCAACATTGTTGAACAGTGACATAGTTCCTTCAATGATATTGTGGGGACCTCCTGGTTGTGGAAAGGTGATAGCAGTTTGAAGTTCTAGTAAAGATGCTGTTACTTGAGAATAATGTACCATTTATGCTTCTACATTTGATTAATATAAAGTGTGAAAGATGCTGTTACAAGGTTTTATGTAATAAAAAGCCTAAACGGTTGTTTCAGGGTTTCAATGCTCTAAAGATAATGTTAATTAATCATATTATTAATCATACATGTATAAAAGAAGTTGCTTTAATGTTTTAAAGATGCTGGTTCAGCTGTTAGTTGGTTTCAATAATCCAACTCCCAGCTATATTGACCCTCCAGGTCGCTGGGAGCTGTATGCATGTACTCATCAAAAGCTCGGAGCATTCAATAAGAACTAGTTCAGCTGTTATATGCTACAAAGATGTGAAACAGGAGTTTAATGTTGAATTTTCAACAAATCCAGATTCCTTAAACTGGGAAATGACGGTGGACAAATAGAAAGGCAGACTTATCTATTTTCATCTAAAGGTTAATTTCTATTTAAGACATTTATTTTCAGTATCCGAAAATGTTAATGTGTTTCTTACTTGACTGAAGATTGTTTACATATTGGTGACTGATGAAGCATCCACTTTATAATGTGTACAATGCACTTAAATCTTATTATTTTTATATCTGTTTTGTAGACTACCCTCGCAAAGATCATTGCTCACAAGTGTAAAACCAAGGCAAAGTTTGTACAGTTGTCGGCGACATCCTCCGGGGTGAATGATGTGAAGGAAACCATTAAACTGGCCAAGAATGATTATAAGATGCTGAAGAAACGAACCATCTTGTTCCTGGATGAAATTCACCGCTTTAACAAACTACAACAGGTACAGTGCTGATTATAGTTGGATTATATTGGAATGAAATACCACTTAAATGTGGTGTTATGGTGCATCACAATTTGTATTTATTTATGTCAGCTTTAATGTCTGATGCAGCGTACAATTGATACTAAATAAGAAAAGAGTCAATATTTGTTTAGCTAAGGCAATAACTCACAGTGCAAATGTGCCTGCATTCAGTGATCCCGATTCCTTTGGTCATTGTCCTTTAATTTAAGTGCTTTGTACTTAACAGTTATTCTAAATAAGTGCAATAATTTAATTTTTAAATTAATTAATGTGTTAGTAATGAAAGATGTTTGACCAAAAAAAGCCTGAATTGTAACATTATTTCTGGAGACCAAGAAAATGTTACAAGCCCACCTATATGACACCAAGAATCTGAGCAAGCCCAGTTGAACATTGACCAGTGCATTACTTGCCTGAATATTGCAGAGCTTTGACCAATGTCATCAGCTGTGAACCATCCATCAATGCCTGTTTTGTGTTTTTAATCCCATGACAGGCTTGGGATGGCAGGGCAGTAATGTTGGCCAAACCTTACCCATTGGTTGTGGGCCTCCAGGAGCTGCCATTTCACTTGTACCACAGGCAGCTATAGCTTCTAACAGAAGCATCTGAAATCTTCCTGACAGCTTCCTCTCTTCTCCACTTAACATTTGCCAAACAGAGTGTGATATAAATGCTTTAACCAACTTAAACTGTGTAGTTTCAGGTTTGCCTGTTTTTGGCACTGTTTCAGGAGGTCTTGATACTACCCCATCTTCAGTTTGTTCGCTTGTGCACATCTCTCACCATACAGTTTTTTTTGCAAAATTTAAGGCTGAAATTCTGCCCAAATCCAAATGTCAAAAAGTATATATTTTTCACAAATGACTAAAATTTCCAATTGAAAGGTTTCCCAAAAAGAACAAAAAAGATATTTTTATATCAATATTTTTTATAAAGTGCAACATTTATTTCATCTCCCTATCCAGCTCTATAAGTTGAACCTTAGTAAGTATAATATTGAAAACACTTATTCTCAATTTAAAGTATTTGCACGCAAAAAACACCAATTTCCAATTTTTTTCAAAACGGCACGATTTTTCCTAATCGAAAGGGCCCCTGCCCCATTCCCAAAGTGGTGAAAAGAACTCTGCCATGGGACAGTATGTTCGACAATGGCAATCTTCTTACCACCTTTTGGAACTAAGGACAATATCCTTGTGCTAATTTCAAACTATGCTGTGACATTTTTTAGGACTCTCTCTTGCCACACGTGGAAGACGGTACTATAACGCTTATTGGGGCCACAACAGAAAACCCGTCATTCCAAGTGAACAACGCTTTGCTGAGTCGATGTAGAGTCATAGTCCTGGAAAAGCTTGATACAGAGGCCTTGATGAGGATCCTGATCAGAGCAACGGAGAGGCTTGGCTTGAAAGTGTTCGCAGATGGGCAAACTACGGGGTAAAATGGCTTTCAAAGGTTGACAAATGGGAAAACCACAGGCACTTGGTATTAGTTGCTACCCCGTAGTTTAACTGTGAAATGACGTCATTTTTTTTACAAAATGACGTCATTTTTCCAGCGAAATTCTCCTCTTAACTTTTTTACAATGTAAATAAACGATGAAAAAGCATGCAATAAAAAGAAAATTTGTTGGATTCGGTTGAATATCGATTTTAATTCACTCTTGATCATAGAAAAACTATATTTTCACTCGTGGATGCGCCACTCTTGGAAAAAATATTATTTTCTATGATTACTTGTGAAATAAAATCTATATTCCACCGAAACCAACAAATATCCTCTATATACAGCAGTTTCAGTTTCTACTCTTAATTTTTGTCATATGTCTAACTATCTGCATGTATTCCAGTGTTTCTCAGCTCCTTTGGCAAACAAAGCTCTGCATTATGTTAGCACTGGAAGAGTTAGCTAAACTATTAAAAACTATTTTATGATTACAAAATGTATTTGCATTATCAGCATCTGCATTTGAGCTCTGGTTTAAAATGTATCTTTCCAAAGACACCAATTACTGGCTCTTTCCAGGAAATGGAATGGACAATATCTATATAAGCCCTAGGCATTCAATGTAATGGAGCTAAAAAATATGTTTAAACATAAATTAGTCAATTATTATCAGAAGCGGTTGGGTCTCTTTTTTTAAGGCACAAGAAGTGGATAGAAAAGCCTGCCCTAGAGTTCCTGGCAAACGTGTCTGATGGGGATGCAAGGGCTGCGCTGAACGGTCTACAAGTGGTGGTTCAGTCACAGATTGCAGCCTGCAAATCATCTCATGCAACTGCAGTGATGGTCGTTACAGTGGACCATATCAAGGATGGCCTACAGAGATCCCACATTGCTTATGACAAAACAGGTACAGAATCGCTGTCTCCATATTTTATTTTACAAATTAAATTAGCATGTGCGTAAAGTGTGTCCCAGATTTGTCTTTTCTGTCCAACACTTTCGGCTTAAACTGAATTTTGGTAAAGAAGAGACCTCCTTTTTAACAAAAAAATCTATAAAAGCAAAGTCCCTGATTAGCCTGTGCTGACGGTACAGGCCAATTTCAAACGACACTTTACGAACATGCATAAAGCCCAGTTTTCCCAGAACGCGGCTAAAATGTATTTGTCTGTACTGCTGTCAACCAATATCTAGTCAACTTGGCACCTGGTCACTTCAGCATTGAAATCACTTTGGAATTCACAGATATTAATCATACCCCTTGCTACGAGGTTCTATGATAGAATTGCTATTGCTATAGATGTCTGTCCTGAGACACGCAACTTGTCTATTTAAGTTCTGCACACTTTTAAGCTCACCTGAGAACCATGTGCTCAAGGTGAGCTATTATGATCACCCTTTTTCCAGCGTCCGATGTTGTGGGTTGTTTTTCTTTAAGGTTAACTTGTTATTACTCAAGAGGCCACAATTTTCTTCCAGTCTACATGAAACTTGGTTGTAATGTTTATCTAGACAATAGCTTGGCAGAGTTTGAATCTGGGTCACGTGCGTCCAAAAACTAGGTCATCGATCAATTATTAGAAAACCCTTGTTACCACTATAGAGGCCTTATTTATTACATAATCTTACAAAAAACTTAATCAGAATGTTCATCTGGACAATATATAGGCCTAGTTTAAAGTCTGGGTCAGGTGCATCTACAAACTAGGTCTCTAGGTCATATCTTAGAAAAACATTGTTACCACGCTAGAGGCCATATTTATGACTCGATCTGGAGGAAACTTGGTCAAAATGCTTGTCTTGACAATATCTAGGCTGAGTTTTAATATGGGTCACATGCATTAAAAAACTAGGTCACCAGGTCAAATCTTGAAACTAGGTCAAAATGTTTATCTTGACAATTCGAAGGCCATGTTTGACTTTGGGTCCAGTTGGGTCAAAACTAGATGACCAGGTCATGTCATCAACAATTGGTGTCAATGAACTCAGGTTAGCACTATTTAGCGTAAGTTTCTTAATGTTCTTGTTTTTTTGCAAGGGGGGGGGGGNTGAAATGTTCTCAGAGTCACAGGTACCATGTGTTATTTTTGCACCATAGTTTGTTTCTTCCTGATAGGTGAAGAACACTACAATGCGATATCGGCGTTGCACAAGTCCATGCGAGGTTCAGACGACAGTGCTGCCCTCTACTGGCTGGCACGGATGTTGGAAGGCGGGGAGGAGCCTCTCTACATCGCCAGACGGCTGATTGAGTTCGCTGGTGAAGATGTTGGTTAGTTGAAATTAATTATACAGCCTGCTTGTGGTTACAATTGTTGGATTACATGTGGTAACAACTATTAGATTACTTGTTGTTACAAATATTGGATTATTTATGGTTACAACTATTGGATAGCTTGTGGTAACAACTTAAATTGGATTACTTGTGGTTACAACTTTAATTGGATTGCTTGTCGTTAAAACTATAATTGGATTAGTTTTAACCTATTTATATTAGCTCCATTTGCATCGAAAACCAAGCCTTATATAAATGCTCTCAAGTCCGCTATATTGGGTAGAGCCAGTACTTGGTGTCTTCGAGGAAGATCAAAAGAAAGCTCCCACAGTGGGGATCGAACCCGGTTGCTAGACGGACACCATATCCACTACACCATGTTGACCATCTTATAATTGGATTACTTGTGGTTACAACTATCGCATAATTAGTATTAAGCAGGACAAGGTTGCTCAAAAATATTAACCCTTTGCATGCTGGGATATTTTTCGTCTGCTAAAATGTTGTCTGCGGAATTTCTAAAATTTGCATTTTCTTTGATTTTTTTTCCCAAGAATACTCTCAGAATAGCGAACAGTTTGGATCCTGATGAGACGCCACGTTCTGTGGCGTCTCATCTGGATCCCAACTGTTTGCAAAGGCCTTCAAAATTCGGTTTCAGCGCTAAAAATGTTAATGGCCAACCTGTTAATCTAATCTTGAGACATAAAAAGGTATGCCCAGCAACTGGCTTACCTAAAATGTTAATACTATTTAAGCATACCTATTTGCTTACAATAAACACAGAGTTGTCAGGGGTTTTCAGCAATGTCTGCGC